>MJUU01038726.1:18871-49216 GCA_002080025.1 Modiolus philippinarum | reverse complement strand
TGACACTTAAGTATATTAATTAACCGAAGTTTTAACATGTCGACCGTGGTCCAGTGGTAGCGTGGCAGACTTTAAACCATTACAACCTTGACAGACGGGTTTCGAATCCCACTGGAATCAACAAAAATTTAATATCTAATACTAAAAGACTTAGACTTTGGATTTGAATTGATAAAAAGGATAGAAAAATACATCACAGGCAGATAATTCAAGCCAAAATGATTAATTTCAGTTTTTAAGACAAATTTTGTTCCAATGAAGTACCCAAAATTGCAGTTAATTTATCTTCTGCATATGGCCATTTCGACATGTTTACCCTTCCGGAGCACCTGATGTCACTCTTGTTTTTGAGAGTTCACACTGTTAATGCTTTAGTTTTTTGTGTTGTATATGTAATGTTTGTGTGTTTTGTGGTCATGTGGTGTCTTTGGTCTTCCGTCTTTTGGTGTTCTTGCTTTTGCCTTGTCTCTGGACTTTGATTTGTGTAATTTTGTGCTTTGTTCCTTCGGTATTCTACTGCCGTTGTTTCGACAACAAGTCTCATCAGTGCAGATTATATCAAAACAATTGGAGAACCGAATAAACACAAACGAAATTTCTAAGGGTCATTTTTCAAAAATTGAAATAGCCCACATTTTGATGGGGCGCTCAGCATAGATCGGTCCGTAATATACCATCTCTGTGAGAGTCCAAAGTGATGTAAAATAGAATGAACTACAAATTTATTTTGACACGTAATATGAGGCTTAAGTATATTAATTATCCGAAATTTGAACAGGTCAGTGGTTGTCCAGTGGTAGTGTATCGGACTCTTAACCCATAGAACCTTGACAGAGGGGCTTCTGACCCCGTTGGGTTCCTACGATAGACCTTTATATATATATAATTCAGATTTATCGAACTAATTATTTGACTTCTTCGTTCTAATCCATCATAGGTCATCTTTCAAAATAGTGTACAAAGGGAATTAACTGAAAATTTTCTGACGGACTATTTATGAAATTCCATTTCAAGAATGAATGTAATATAACAAACAAAAATTACTATCCTCATGAACAATAACGAAATCATTACATATTTTACTTTATCTGGAACAAAGCTAATATTCTAATTAAGCATTTAATTAGAAAAAATCCACATCATTATATAACATAATAAATCAGAATGATTTACAATATACACAGTGTTGAAACTAATCATAAAATTGAAAACACAAGTTCAGGTAAACGTAATTTTCATTGATTGAACTGAAAGTACATTAAGACTACTTTAATAAAGGGGAAATATCTTAATACACTGATCTTACCGTTTAAATAAATTATCATTGTGCGCAAATGTTTTTTTTTTACCTGCTATCAAACTATCATATGCAGGATGCATTCTTTTCTTCAGCACGGGTTTTGGTCCTGCACAAAGTATAATTATTGCCCTTCATATATTTAAGGAATTACAAAAATTATTACTTATGTTGTAGTGATTCAGTTGATGTTTCCAGTAAAAACAAAAACTGAACCGTCAGTCCAAACTCCAGATACAATGGCAAAATTGGAAACACCAAAGACAATGGCAACATTGGAAACACCAAAGACAATGGCAACATCGGAAACACCAAAGACAATGGCAACATCGGAAACACCAAAGACAATGGCAACATCGGAAACACCAAAGACAATGGCAACATCGGAAACACCAAGAAACCAAAACAACATCAAAGCTTGAAACTGTAATGAAAAATAAGGACAAACATATAGATAAACAACCAGGGCCTTATTTACAACCATGGGTCCAGATCAGTTGCAGGTAGAGTAAACATCTCTTGCTTATTATGAGATACAAGGGGTGCTGAAGGTGTCATTCTGGTAGTAAAGTCTAATCAAGATGAGGAAAAAACATTAACTGTGTAAGGGAAAGGAAAGATCCATTGTCAGTTGGGATAGATACAGGTATCCCATAGCAGTCAACAATATGGTGGTGTCGAAAGTACAAGTTCAATACCAATTAAGTCAAGGTAACAAGTTTGGCTGAATATCAAATTTTCGTAAAATGTAAATTGGAATTGTTGAAAGGTATTGACATTAAAATATCAAACAGTAACTAACGAAAGAAAAAACAATATAACTATAAATATGTAGTAAAAGATTGGATAACAGGAAACAATGGCTGAAAATTACAGTCAAATGCCACAATCTGCCAGGGCAAAAGACAAACGTAAACAACGGTAGGAAATCGGGACAGCCGGACTTGGTAACGACACTAGCAAAAGCCAGCGGTTGGTCTCAATGTAGAAATCTATTATATGGGGTGACTTTAACAGTCATGAACAATGAATTGCACACATCTTTATATCAATTTTATTTCATTTGCTCTATTTATTTGGTTTTATTCATGTTAAAAATGGTTCGAGGTAAATGGTGTTACCGGTTCCTATACAAAGGATTGCCTTAACTTGAACATATGCATGGTTGTAAAATTTCTTTAAAGACCTGTTATGAGCATTTCTTTTGTTATTAAAGACTATTTAATTGTTGTTAATGTCTTGACTATTCCATCTATTATGTTTCATCTAAATATTAGATGTAGTTTAAGTTTCATGTGAGAAAATTTCCTGGTCTAAGGATCGAACCTGTGCTACTTTTCTGTAATATCAATATGAAAAAGAAAGGAAATGGGGTAAATGTCAAGGAGACAACATCCCATATCCAGGTTAAAACGACCCAAAACAAAGCATCTAGGGGTCACCGTACGGTCTTCAACACAGTGAGGAACCTCACACCATATAGCAAGCCCTGAATGATCCCAAAAGGGTAAAAAAGTGGATAAATCAATGGAAACAAACCACATCCAATAACCCAAATATCAAGAAACTAAAATTTTATAAGAAGACACGGACAAGTCAATCACCAACATATTCCTGACTTGGGACAGGCGCAAAAATTGCGGCGGGGTTAAACTCGTTTTCTTGGATCCAAACCCTCCCCCTTTGTGTGGTGAATGGCTAAAAAATAAATACACAAAAGGACACAAGGTGATCAAACGACCTTAATATTACGTCGCGACTACCATTGCATGTTAACAAACAGATGTAAGAAAATATATTTAAAGTTACAACAGATCGTTAACTTAGGTTATTTTTTAAGAAACAATCTAATCGGTATTTATATAATGCAAGTAAACAATTATCTGAAAAAAAGATCAATATAAATGGAAACTTTTTCGTATGAAGAACAAAAAAAATCATTTATTAACTAATTGATTTATGTAGCATAAATAAGCTGATTTGAATAAACATGAGTTGAAGATCCTGTTTCAGTGGCGGGATCATAGCATTTAGTTTTAGATATAAACTCTTTTGTATTTTTCATATTCGGTGGTATTTTTTTATATTTGAGGCCTGTAAGTTAGTTAAAGTATGTTTCAGAGTAATTAATTGAATTAACGTGTTTCGTAAGAGAAGGGTTGGTTAAAATACCTTCGCGCTGCGCGCTCAGGCATCTTGATCACCCTTTCCTTATGAAGCACCTTAATTCATTTAATTACTGCGCGCTCAGGCATCTTAATCACCCTATTCCTTACGAAGCACTTTAAATCAATTAATTACTCTGAAACATACTTTAACTATTACTTAAAATGTCTGTATATATGGATTATTACTGTCGCTGTATTTATTTAATAAAGATTATTTTGACACGAATGGTTCGTCCAGAAAATTGTCAAAAAATCGCAATTGTTTATAATAAAAAGGAACCCAAGACAAGGCAGATACCATATTGATTATTAACATATAGAAAACATTTAAATGACACACGTATTCGAAACAGAACTAATTTTAGATTATTGCTTTGATGTAATTTTTCAGTCTGGAAAGATATTTTTTTGTAATAATTTTTTTGCTATATATCGTGTATTTTATACTTTTCAATTCAATTCCAGACATATAATGAAAGAATTTTATTGGAATTTATTTGATATACAATGTAATCCTTATTATAAATGGAAATAATTTGCTACAACTTTTCTTCATAATCATCTATTCATTTTTGTAACCAGGGCTCTCTTTGCCCAATTCAAAAATTTAAATGCACATTGTTGACTAAATATGGGGACAGATAAGGTATTGAGTTAAAGTAGATATCATTTGTAGTGTTTTATGATTTGATTTATCAAATCAATGAAGTATTTATATGCCTTAACTTAGACCACAAGATTTTATCAGTTTTCTTTTGTGTTAAAGCAATATATGCAACTTTCGGCGTTAGCCTCTATACAGTTGGAGTAATTACACTTATATATATAAGACAAAATATAACTATGGTTACGCAATAGTAGACATTGTTTTTCATTCAAGTTTCCTGGCAACAAACTTGAGCAGGTGCTTTTCCATTGAATTTTCCATTGATTTAAGACCCGAATGATATACAAATGTTAAAAGAAAAATATAATTAAAGATTATGATTTAACTTTTAAATAATAATTACTTTCATCTTATAAGTATGAAGTACCAATCCTAACAGTGATACCTTCAGTTTGATTATCACGACATACACACAACTGCTTTAATTGCTACCTTTCACTTCTACGCATATTATTTAGAAAGAAATTGATACTTTATACTTTTAACTTTAACCAAATCATAACGTATTTTACTTTTTCTGGTACATAGCTAATATTCTTATTGATCATTTAGAAAAAAAATCCGCATCATTATATAACATAATAAATCGGAATGATTTATAATATACACAGTGTTGAAACTAATCATAAGTACAAGTAAACGTAATTTTCATTGATTGAACTGAAAGTACATTAAGACTACTTTAATACAGGGGAAAATATCTTAATACACCGATCTTGCCGTTTAAATCAATTATCATTGTGTGCAAACAATTTTTGTTTTACCTGCTATCAAACTATCATATGCAGGGTTCATTCTTTTCTTCAGCACGGGTTTTGGTCCTGCACAAAGTAAATTATTGCCCTTCATATATTTAAGGAATTACATCACCAAAAATTATTACTTATGTTGTAATGATTCAGTTGATGTTTCCACTTTGCTTTCGTAGGAAAGTAAAAAAACCGAACCGTCGGTCCAAACTCAAGAGACAATGGCAACATTGGAAACACCAAAGAAAATGGCAACATCGGAAACACCAAAGACAATGGCAACAATGGAAACACCAAAGACAATGGCAACATCGGAAACACCAAAGACAATGGCAACATTGGAAACACCAAGACAATGGCAACATCGGAAACACCAAAGACAATTGCAACATCGGAAACACCAAAGGAAACACCAAAAACAATGACAACATCGGAAACACCAAAGACAATGACAACATCGGAAACACCAAAGACAATGGCAACATCGGAAACACCAAGGACAATGGCAACATTGGAAACACCAAAGACAATGACAACATCGGAAACACCAAAGACAATGACAACATCGGAAACACCAAAGACAATGGCAACATCGGAAACACCAAAGACAATGGCAACATCGGAAACACCAAAGACAATGACAACATCGGAAACACCAAAGGCAATGACAACATCGGAAACACCAAAGACAATGGCAATATTGGAAACAACAAAGACAATGACAACATCGGAAACACCAAAGACAATGACAACATCGGAAACACCAAAGACAATGGCAACATTGGAAACACCAAAGACAATGGCAACATCGGAAACACAAAGAAACCAAAACAACATCAAAGCTTGGAACAGTAATCAAAAATAAGGACAAACATATTTCCTTGACATTTACCCCATTTTCCTTTCTTTTTCATATATAGATAAACAACCAGGGCCTAATTTGCAACAATTGGTCCAGATCAGATGCAGGTAGAGTAAACATCTCTTGCATTTTTTGAGATACAAGGGGTGCTAAAGATGTCATTTTGGGAGTAAAGTCAAATCAAGATGAAAAAAACATTAATTGTGTAAGGGAAAGATCCATTGTCAGTTGGGATAGATGCAGGTATATCATAGCAGTCAACAATATGGTGGCGTCGAAAGTTCAATACAAAGTAACTCAAGGTGACAAGTTATACTGAATATCAAATTTTCGTAAAATGTTTATTGAAATTGATGAAAGGTATGGACATTAAAATATCAAACAGTAAATAACGAAAGAAAAAATAATAAACCGGGACAAATATTTCAACTGTAACAACGGCAGTAGAATACCGAAGGAACAAAGGAGAGAAATTCACAAAAATCGAAGTCCATAGACAGGGCAAAAACGTGTAGTAAAAGATGGGATAACAGGAAATAAAGGCTGAAAATTACAGTCAAATGCCACAATCTGCCAGGAAACTAAACAGAAAAACAAAAACAAGACAAAAGACAAACGTTAACAACGATAGGAAATCGGAACAGCAGGACTTGGTACCGGCACTAGCAAAAGCCAGCGATTGGTATGAATGTAGAAATGTGTTAAATGGGGTGACTTTAACAGTCTTGAACAATGAATTGGACACATCTTTATATAACTTTGATTTCACTTGCCCTATTTATTTGTTTTTATTCATGTTAAAAATGGTTCGAGGTATACAAAGAATTGCCTTAATTAAACATATGCATGGTTGTAAAATTTCTTTTAAGACCTGTTATGAGCATTTCTTTTGTTATTCAAGACACTTAATTCTTGTAAATGCCTTGAACTATTCGATCTCTCTTTTGTCTTTCCTTTGATTTTCTCGATTTTGAAGCACTTTAACTGATAATTTACTTACCCCGAATTATTTACCTCATTAATTTGTATGCATATTCATTCATATATATATGCTTAACTTTGACCTTCTGTTATGTTTCATCTAAATATTAGATGTAGTTTAAGTTTCATGTGAGAAAAATTTTCCCGGTCCAAGGATCGAACCTGAGCTACCTTTCTGTAATATCATCGTGATCAAACGGCTTTCATAATATGTCGCGACTACAACTGCATGTTGAAGAACAAATGTAAGAAAATATATTCAAAGTTACAACATCGCTAACTCAGGTAATTTTTAAGACACAATCTAATCGATATTTCTATAAGGAAAGTAAACAATTATCTGAAACAAGATCAATAGAAAAGGAAACTTTTTCGAATGAAGAACAAAAAATACATTTATTAACTGATTGATATATGTAGCATAAATAAGCTGATTTGAATAAACATGAGTAGAAAATTCTGTTTCAATGGTGGGATGTCAGCATTTAGTTTTTTTCATGTTCGGTGGTATTCATTATATTTGAGGCCTTTAAGTTAGTTTAAGTATGTTTCAGAATTATTAATTAAATTAAAGTGCTTCGTAAGAAAAGGGGTGGTTAAAATGCCTTCGCGCTAGGTGCTCTGGCATGTTGACCACCCCTTTTCTTACGAAGCACTTTAATTCAATTAATTACTCTGACACATACTTTAACTATTGCTGTAAATGTCTGTTTCTATGGGTAATTACTGTCGCTGTATTTAATTAATGAAGATTATTTTGACACGAATGGCTCGTCCAGAAAATTGTCAAAAAATCGCAATTGTTGATAATAAAAAGGAACCCCAGACAAGTCAGATACCATATTGATTATTGAAAACATTTAAATGACACCCGTATTCGAAACAGAACTAATTTTAGATAATTGCTTTGATGCAATTTTTCAGTCTGGAGAGTCATTTTTTGTAATAATTTTTTTTGGCTATATATCGTGTATTTTATACTTTTCAATTCAAATCAAGACATATAATGAAAGAATTTTATTGGAATTTATTTGATATACAATGTAATCCTTATCATAAATGGAAATAATTTGCTACAACTTTTCTTCATAATCATGTATACAATTTTGTTACCCGGGCTATCTTTGCCCAATTCAAAAATTTAAATGCATGCGGTGAGAGACAACGGCAGTAGAATACCGAAGGAACAAGGGAAGCGATGACTACAAAAATCGAAGTCCAAAGACATGGCAGAAACGGTAACAGATAAAAACAAAGACAAAACAAGGAGAGAGATAATGTTATTAAGTTAAAGTAGATATCATTTGTAGTGTTTTATGATTTATTTTATCAAATCGATGAAGTATATGCCTTAACTTAGACCACAAGATTTTATCAGTTTTCATTTGTGTTAAAGCAATATATGCAACTTTTGGCGTTAGACTCTATACAGTTGGGGTAATTACACTTATATATATAAGACAAAATAAAACTATGGTTATGCAATAGTATAAATTGTTTTTCATTCAAGTTTCCTGGCAACAAACTTGAGCACGTGCTTTTCCATTGAATTTTCCATTGATTTAAGACCTGAATGATATACAAATGTTAAAAGAAAAATATAATTAAAGATTATTAATTAACTTTTAAATAAATTATAGGAATAACGGTACCCTTAATAATTGCTTTCATCTTATAAGTATGAAGTACCAATCCTTACAATGATACCTTCAGTTTGATTATCACGACATACAGACAACTGCTTTAATTGCTACCTTTCACTTCTACGCATATTATTTAGAAAGAAATTGATACTTAACACTGATTTTCCAATGTTAAAAATATGACAGTTTCTTCTATAATTTGATATCAATGAAGAAATTAGGAATCCCATGTATTCTCTTTAATAATGAAGAAAATTTTAATTACTTATGCTTTTATTTCAAAGTTTTTTTTTACCTTAGACACAACTGATGAAACACAGGTTTTTGACGTGTGTACATTTATCACAAATCTTAATACAAATAAATATGTTGTTGTTCTTCATCTTGAAATCACCATGAGGCCTTCAAAAATGAGCTTTGCTCATACTTAACAAAAAGTTCTAGAGACGAACCTCAGCACCAATTCATTGATAAATGTTGATAAAAAACGATTAGTGAGCACCTGCGGAGAGATTACTAACTTCTTTATCAGTATAAGGTAGTGGATCTTCAAATTGTCAAAAATGGAAAAAATATGTGTATCAAAGAAATCAACGAGTAATATTGTTGGTAGAATTTAAATATATTCTATTCAAATAATATGAATGGGATTGGGTATCAGGCCAAACTCCCTACAAAGGCAACATTACAGATCAGTCCACAATCTGAGGGACATAATTCAAAATAATATAAACACTGAAAATGTCACACTGAATTATGATACCTTGTTGGCCCTGTGTAAAATTTGATAAATTGTGAATATAAATTAAGCGAGCGAGACATCATTAGGTCGTTATAATATGCGAGACATAGGCGTACAAAATTAAGGGATAACCATACTGTAATTTAGGATCTGGAGTGTAAATTGAAAATTTTACTGTCGCAAACAGAGTTTTCCGGCGACGCATTAGGAAGTTTGGTGTGCGTCTGTGCAATTACGTTGCTATTGGTTCCGACGGTAATTCGTGGATTTTACCCCCTGAAAATTTTGAAGCCCTCCATCCAATCAAAATTAGCGTTACAAACATAATTGCATTGAAATGATATTTCAACTATTTGTGTAGATTATTGAATCAGTTGACAAAATAATTCAAATAATAAAGACTTCCTACTCAGAAGGTTTTTACAAATCTGTAAAAGTTGTATAGATATTAATGAAAAAATAACAACTAAAAGAAAAGCCTTTAAAAATAAATCAAAGTGATAAATGTAATCTGAGTACATAATAAACATAAAAATTCGTAAAGGTTCCTCGATTCCATGTGTCTCGCCTGCTCAGTAAGGTACCATTATAATAAGGACAATACTAACATTTATATATTTCTGTTTTCAAAAAAAGGTATTTAAGAGGTCTTAAGAGTTTCAGGAAATTTACCAAAATTGGAATCGAATATTTTTGCAATGCAGGTATTGAAAATGACTGTTTTCACCAAAATGTATTTAAAATGTTATTGTTGCTAGGCAGAATTCCAAAAAAATAACAGATATTAAAGAGTTTCAGGAAATTTACCAACATTAGAATCATTTTTTTGCAATTCCATTATTGAAAATTACTGTTTTCAACAATATATATATATATATATATATATATATATATAAAGTATGGTTGCTAGGTAGAAATAAAAAAAATAATTGGTCTAAGAGAGTTCCAGGAAATTTACCAAAATTTGGGATAAAAGTTTTTTGCACTTTTATTCATTAAAGTTTTTATTTCAAACTCACTTGAAAACCATGGTTGCTAAAGAGAATTTCAAAAATTTGCATGACTTGGACAGTTTCAGGAAATTTACCAATGTTGGAATCAAATACTTTTGCAATTCCATTATTAAAAATTACTGTTTTCATCAATATATTTTTAAAAAAAGTATGGTTGCTGGGTACAATTCCAAACATTAATTGGTGTAAGAGAGTTTAAGGAAATTTACCAAAAATTGGAATAAAAATTTTATTCATCAACATGTATGTTTATTTCAAATTCACTCGAAAACCATGGTTGCTAAAAAGAATTTCTAAAAATTACATGTCTTGGACAGTTTCAGAAAATTTACCAATGTTGGAACCCTGTTTCTATTTTTATTTTTTACGCGTTAAATATTATGTTTGGCATAAAAAAATCAGGAAATTTACCAAAGTTCGAACAAGCATGAAAATTCCAACAACTTGTTACATATCTGCAATTTTAATGAAATTCCAATTTTATGTCCAATTTATATCCAATTTTAATGAAATTCTGTAATTATGGTAAAGACACAAACACTGAATTCACTTTCTAAAGAACTTCTATCTAATGATTAACATTGAAATATTTAGCAAAAAACTAAGTCCAAATACGCAAAATATATGGAAAAACCAAAAAATATATGTCAAATGTTTTTTAGCTGGAGATTATTTTCTGACCATCATCTAACTTCTGACCACTTTTCAATTATTTCCAATAAGATGTAATAACTTTATTCAACTTCTAAAAAAATTAATCTTTGGGTTAACATCCAATTTTTGTGTGCAAAAAAGTCCTAATACGGAAAAAATAAAACATAAATTTCAAAATTTTCATCCGGAGGTAATTTTCTGAACATTTTCTAGTTTCTGACTAGTTTTTATGATATTCAAATAAGATTTAAATCTTTATTCACCATCTAAAAAAAACTATAATTTTTGGGTTAACATTTCACAAAAACTAAGTCCAAATACGGAAAAATACGAAAAAAACCAACAAAAAAACAAAGAAAAAAAAATACAATTTTTTTTAGCTAGAGGTAATTTTCTGACCATTATCTAGCTTCTGTCCAATTTTGACACAATTCTAAACAAAATTAAATTAATCTATTCAACCCATGACAAACTTGTACAATTGTTGAAGCCGCAGAAGACAACGACGACGGAATTTGGATCGCTATGTCTCGATTCCGCGACTTCCACGACTTAAGTCGCAGGCGAGACAAAAATGAATACTCACTCAGTCAATTTTACAGTGTTGATTCAAATAACTAAAACCGAAGTTACTGTGAATTTGTTTTCTGCATATGCGCATTTCGACAACTTAGATGTCTTCATTGCAGAAAAAATCTTAACTTTTGCAAGACCATAAACTCAAAGATGTTAAAAAACTGATAGAAAACAAATAACCAATATGATCTAAATGTAAAGCCAAAATCAGCTACGGACAGAGCTTTGCATGAGGGAGATAATCCTTAGTTTTTAACACAATTTATATATATATAAACATTTAAATATTGAAAGGTTCTATCTAAATAGAATCGGCAAAATTATAATACATAATATGACTAAAGATATTGAGGAACTTTTTGAGAACATCTATTTGTTGAAAATTGCTTTTGTGACAACCGCTTGGAGGAATTAGTTTGTGTGACATTTTAAGTCGTAAATTTATTTATTTGGAACTTATTAATTAATTATTATAGTACTTAGTAAAAAAGAATTTTGAAACGGAGTTCGAAGAGAAACGTCAAATTTGTCAACAAGAGTGTGATGCATGAACGAACGTTTTAATGATCGCGTGAGACGGAATTGTTTGAAGCCGATTAATATTTCACGGGGATATCATAATGAGAAATTCCAAATAATTAGAAGTGCCTCTCTAACGAATAGATCGTGAAACATACAATCCGTTAGTTTGTGAAGTAGGAACATTTCCACGTTTAAAAATTGGTATTAAGGCTGTTCTTTTTTGATCCCATTGGTAATTTGTTTTCTATGAGATTTTTACACATATTTCGGTTTAGATGTTTTGATTTGATATGCACTGAAGGGACAAAAGTTGTCGAAATGCGCATATGCAGACGTTGAATTCACAGTAACTTCGGTATTTTTGTTATGTATTTGTTAAATAGCTTCAATGCTATTTAAATAAGAAGTATATTTGCTTAATATCAAAACCAAATTCATATTCTTCCACTAACATAGTGAGAATTTTTTGAATTCTAAAACGGATGATTAGTCATGGCCTTGTTATGACTTATGAATTTGATTTTTCTTCCGTAGTGCGACAGTGTATTACCAGCAGACTAGGCTCCTTGAGCTAACCGGCAGTTTAGCGGCGAGCACCCCTTGACCCATCTTTCAAAGTTACGTATTGTCATTTTCTCTCCTTTCAAGATTGTGGTCATGGTATTAATAGTCTACCTGTATTGGGTACTATACTATAGGGAAACGGGACAGATAAAGGGGAGGTTTGGGTACCCATAAACCGGTTTAACCCTACCGCTGGCTTTTGCTAGTGCCAGTATCAAGTCCAGCTGTCCCGAGTTCCTATCGTTGTTTACGTTTGTCCTTTGCCTTGTTTGTGTTTTTTCCTGTGTAGTTCCCTGACAGAAGCGGCAGGTGACTGTAATTTTCAGCCATTGTAGATGTTTCCTGTGATCCCCTTTGTTACATTTAAGAATATACGCTATTCGGGGATGGGGGTGTAATAATAATCCTCACCTACTTTTAATAATCATTTCAATATCAGCGTTATTACTTTTAGTACTTATTGTTTTTGAAGGGATAATTGTTGGTTATTTATCTGTTTCAATTCTAAAATTTACAGTAATCTCGGTATTTTGTTATTTAACTAGTGAAAGTAGACTCTAAATTTAAATTTTATCCTTTCTTTCGCAGTTGTTACTGTAGTATTTCTTTGGTTTGAATATCACGGCATCTTTCCACGCAGCTTTTGTGATTATTTTGCACTAAACTGGGTACTAATCAGTTCATTTTCCAATGATATACACAAAATGCTGATGTGTATCATAGTCTTCCAATTCAAAATATTTTACGAAAGGATATAGGGAAATGGAAATGAGACTATAACAAATATGCGTACTCCAACAGAAATCATTTTAATGAGCAATATGGCCATTTTGGAAAGTAATTCTTCATCAGCAGCACTAGTACCCAAACATAGGAAATCCATAATTTCAACAAAAAAAACCCATTAAAATGCATAAAACCAATCGAAATCCGAATACTTAGTAATATAGAATATAACTAAGGACAATAAAACTCCATGTAGTAACCCTGAGAATAAGGAAAATCATTTTAAATTATTTATATACGTAGTCATTTCATTACTTTTGCTTCGACTAGCTTTTTTTTCTGTGCATTGAATCTAAATAAATAAGAGTATCACTTTCGATTACACTGGCATCCAAAATGGTTCTTCTGGGTCTAGAAAAGAGGGATTGCAGACAATACTTTGCAACTTTTTTCAAATGTAACTGCGCAAAATCAAATGGAAATTCTTATTAAAAAGAAAGTATAAAAATCCCAAAAAAAGGAAGTTGAAATCCCCGAGACCCATCTGGATCCTCCAAATTACTAGAATGTGATTTTTTTAACCTTTCCTGTATAGATACTAGATAAACAAAATCCTATAAAAGAAATTAAAAAACATTTTCCAAGTAAAATTAAAGAAAAAAAAAACAACAAATAAACAAACAAACAAACCTAAACACAAACAAAGGAAGAGGAGTTTCCAATCCCGAAGACCTTCTACTGGATCCCAAATGGATTATTTATGCATAATTAGATATACTTTGACATGTTTTTATACCCCCAGCAAACAAAGTTTTGGGGGTAAATAGGAATCACCCTGTCTGTCTGCCCGTCCGTCTGTCTGTCGGTCTGTCCACACTTCTCGAAAGCACAACTCCTCTTAAGCCCCTTGAAGAATTCTGATGGATTTTTTCACAAAAGAAGGACACTATATGGAGATGTGCATAAAGGAACATAATTATTGTCCGAAACCAGGAAGGGGAGATAATTTGACTTTGACTTTTCGTTGATTCCCTATGTATGGGTTATCTCGTAAGCGCAACTCCTCTTAAACCACTGGAAGGATTTTGATGAAACTTACACAAAGTAAGAACACTATATGGTGATGTGCATGAATGAATAAAGTTATTGTCTAAAAACCAGGATGGGGAGATAATTTGACTTTGACTTTTCGTTGATTCCTATGTATGGGTTAACTCATAAGCACAACTCCTCTTTAACCATTGGAAGGATTTTGATGAAACTTTACACAAAGGGAGAACACTATATGGAGATGTGCATGAAAGAATATAATTATTGTTCTGAAACAATGGCAGTAGAATACCGAAGGAACAAAGGAAAGAAATTTACTAAAATCGAAGTCCAAAGACATGACCAAAACGAGAACACAGAAAACAATGACGTTAGACACAGGAAAAAATGACGTTGGACAGATACAAAGCACAGAAATAGAAATTACAACATTCAAAACAAAGGCACTCACAGTGTGAACTCCAGTGAAATGAGAGTGACATCAGGTGATCCGGAAGGGTAAGCATGTCCTGCTTTGTTAACAGCACACGTCACACTGTGAGTGAGTCAATCAAGGAAAATGTCAAAGTCGGTAGTCAAATCCGGGAAGACGTGAATCTAGCTGAAAACGTTCCACTTTCATTTTGGATACTGACACTTCATATCTTTCAACGATGGTATGGTGACGGCCATAGAATGTCTTGAGGGATGAGATTAACATAGGTTGAACAAATACTGACCAAGTTGCTTTTGGGGGAGGGTTTTTTTCTCTGTTCAAAAAATCAATGTAGAACCTACACATTTGACGGTAACGAATCAACTGTGAAATGTACACTCCATAGACTGGAGAGGTAGGTATATTGCTGCTAAGAAAGGGAAAGTTCACAAATGGGAAATAAAAATCATCACGCTTGTCATATAGCTTAGATTTTAAAAGTCCATCTTCGTCAATATACAATAAAAGATCTAGGTACGAATCTGTAGTAGGTGTTTCAGTTGTTTCTTTAATTTCAAGCTCATTGGGATAGATCTGATGTAAATACTCCTTAAATTTGGGATTATTAATGGAAGGTACATGGTGTATGTAGCGGACATAATTGAAGGACTGGGCTAAATGTTTTTGTTTTCTTTGAATAAGCCCTTGTAAAAAATGGCCTCATACGAGTACAGGAAAATGTCAGCTTAAAGCAGCGAACAGTTAGTTCCCATAGGAATCCCTATTGTCTGTTGGAAAACACGACCTCCGAATTTAACAAAAAAATTGTCGATCAAAAATTCTAACATTTTTATCACGTCAGCCTTAGTGTACTTCTTGTTTGAATCAGTGCGGTTCTTAATAAAATATATCTTGGCTTTCCCTAAAACTAAATAGGTGTATCTGCGTTCTCCATTTTCAGTGCAGAAACTTTGCTGTATTTAATCTGCAATTACTGTTTTCAGTTTACTGTATGGCAGGGTTGTATAAAGAGTAGAAAAGTCAAACGTTGAATGCTGTGGCAATGGGTAAGACTGGTTGAGGATAGCTGTTAAAGGAGATCTTTGGAATTTTTAAGAATCCACATTTGATTCATGCCGTTTGTAGAGTAAGCTTTATTACAGCAATTTTCAGGCCATCTCTGACTGCGGTCAACAAAGTACTGAGGCGCTGTGAAAGGGGATTTGTGGTGCATCTGGAAGACCCGGAAATGAATCTCTGAATCTCTGAACCAGGAAGGGGAGATAATTTGACTTTGACTTTTCGTTGAATCTCTATGTATAGGTTTACTCGTAAGCACAACTCCACTTGAACCACTGGTAGGATTATTATGAAACTTTAGGCAAAGGAAGGACACTTTATGAAGATATGCATGAAGGAATATAATTATAACACAAACCAGGAAGGGGGATAATTTGACTGTGACTTTCCTTGATATCTCCTGCAATGATTTTTTTCAAAGAAATAATTCAAAGAATAGATATTGCGAAATCAAGTTGTGGCAGAGACACACTTTTTTTCTTTTTAATCTTCTTGAAAAGTTGCTTTGAAAGTGTTGAAATGAAATTTCTCTGATGCTTATGTTTTTATGTAAAATGTCAAAGAGGCTAAACAAGGGTGAATTATATATTTGTATGATTTCGACAGAGTATTTTCGTTGAAACACTTGTGAAAAGTTCTTTCTTAGAGATTATATCATTGTGTCCATACTTGTTTTTTCTCCACACTTATACTGTGTCCACAACTGTATTGTGTTTCAACACCCACTTATAAATATGCACTTACAATATCGATTCAGGGTTCAATGAACGAGAAGGGCAGTATATGTGGCCGCCATTCGGCGACAGCTCTTGTTTTTAATTTATAATATCTTAACCTCAGACACAACTGATTATTCACAATTTGCCTAAATGACACAGTATAAGTTATTATCATTATCCAAAGACGTATGGTACTTTTAGTGTACCAAGGTTCTGGGGTGTATCTTTGCAAAATGGAAAACACTTTGACAAATCAGTAAACGTTTTCCTTTCACATCAAAAGTCGTTTTGAATTTCATTTTTAATCGAATGTTTTAGCTATATGGTCATGTCATGCTTAAAGGGCATTTGTTATTAGATCAATAGCATTTTAGACGTAAAGAAAGATTCAAAGAAATTGTCTAATGCTTTGGCTGTAATATAAAAAGATTAAGCCACGAAATAGCTGATTTCAATCAACAATTTTTGCATTGATTTCATCCATGATATTTTTATGTAATCAATGTCATGTAATCAGTTCTTTTAAACTGTTTTTACTAGAATAAAGTAATTTCCGAAAAAAAAATAATGGTATTAATATACTCCAAAAAAATTATCGAGAAATATAGCAAAATAGACAGTGATGCCAGTAGCTCATGAATGGGCTTAGTTTTTTTTCAAAATATGTAAACACATTATTTCAACCCACAGAAAGAACTTTTCTGAACAAGAATGTTACTTTTTTGCTACAAAACATGAATTGGTACTACTGACATAAACATCTTTATGAAATATCTAATGTAGTGTATGGAGAATATTTTACCTAATTCACTTCAGGAAAAAGGTAAACCATCGGCGAAAAAATCTTTGGTGAGATTAACTTTGAAGCCATTTTGATGGAAAGTTTATTTGATGAAAATTGTTATTAAAACATTAGCTCAAATGACTTATTTTGTACGAAATTTGTATGCCGTGAATTTCTAATATCTTGAAATGCGGTTTTGGCTACTTTGCTTTGAAATAAGGAGTATCTTCTTCGTGCATAGCTCGATCCTTATCTGATTCATTTATATCGTATAAGTTAATGTCCACTGTCTTTGCATATATCTTTTCGTTCATTGTCTTTCAAATGTTTTGATTTAATCTGCACTGTAGAGACATATCAACTTGCCATCTGTCAATTAATACATTTATTAATTAAGGTGAAGAAAAATAACCGAGTGACGTTACTTTTAAAAATTTCATTTTTAAAGTTCAACCTGATTTTCCTTCTTGGTTCATTGACGTCGCCTCTTGACAACTCTGTTCGGTAATTTTGTTACTATGCTCATTTACTTACTGTACAATCGGAATACATGATGTTTTGCATATTCTGACTTATAGAAACGTTACAAAATCTTAAAGTTTCGAACTAGATTTATGACCTTTTTTATTTGTTAATGTAAACTTGTCGTCAAATTAAATATTTATACTATAACTAATCCGAGATTCTGATTATCGAAAAATATTCAACGAATGATCGAACAACGCAGTAATTCACGAATGCGCGCAGCGCATGAGTGAATTACAGTGTTTTTCGATCACGAGTGAATATTTTCGATAATCAGAATATAGGATTAGTTATTGTTTTTGTTATATAGATCAGTTCTCTCATAATTATTGGTTTATTTCAAGATTCTTTTCATGAACTAAGTTTTCCATTTTAATCTGCCGAGACGTTTACTTAACAACAACGTTGACGACGTCTATTGTGACGTCACTTCTTAGAGTGAAATTATGGAAAATAATTTCACGGTTAATTTTCACTTTTTTTTTCACTGAGAAATTTCAATCTTTCACCGTCCTCCATATAATAATATGGATTATAATTATCTTTCAAAGACACAACAGGGTGTTAAAGGTAAGTGAGAACAGAACCGTCAGTCTAAAACGAACAATCCAAGGACAATGACAACGTCAGAAAAAAAACAAAGAAATACAGACATAACTTGAGCAGCAAAGAAAAGACACACACATATACAAGAATGAACAACACGGACCCAATTAAAAAACATTGGTGAGAACAGGTGAACCTGTAAAGTAAGCATCTCCTGCTTCTTATAAGACACCAGTCGTGTTGAAATTAGAAAACCGAGATTCATTCCTTTCAGTTACTTAACTACAGTATGTTTGTGGTATTTTTTAAATTTTTTTTCCATTACATTTTTTCACCAACGAACTTCACAGTTTATGAGCTGTTTATGAGCAAACCTTTAATTTTTTTTTGTCATAAGTAAGTAATGAAGGGATATGGAGTAAATGCACATGAGACAAAGTCTCCACAAACACAAGGTTAAACAAAGTAATGGAACAACGTTTTCATTGTTAGTCTTCATTTTGAAGTCACTTTGAAGCCTTCAATAATGAGCTTTGTTAATACCTCATAGTAAGTTCAAGACGGCCCCTAGCACCGGTTTGATCTGAATCCATTGCTAATTTTTGAGCAACGCTACATCCATGCTCTACATTATCCATGAGTGTGGGGTTGTCAACAAACATAAATTAACTTGCAAAGTGTTCTTGCAATCGCTGTCATCCGTTGCCCGACAAAAAGACTAACAGAAGACAATCACCACACTTTAACATTCCTTCGGTATTCTATTGTCGTTGTTTTAAACAACCACAGGGAACTCATCGAGTCAAAAGTAAGAAAACTTGGCATAAAAAAAGCCTGAGATGTGGGCATAATAAACAGTTGGTTGGAATAACAATTTCATATTGCAAAAAATATAAAATGCCAAAATTTGAAAATATGATAGTGCATTCATTTGAGATATTCTCTCACGCACAAGTTCACCATTACTGAAATATATATAGAGCATACATCTCTGGCATTTGGAATCTTTTTACTTACTCTACACTGTAGGTGAAACAAACTCCAGTCTAAAATATGTAATGAAGGGATATGGAGCAAATGCACATGAGCCAAATTCTCAACAAACACACGGTTACACAAAGGGACGGAACGACGCTTTCATTGTTGTTATTCATCTTGAATTTACCATGAGGCCTTCAAAAATGAGCTTTGCTCATACCTCATAGCAACTTCAAGACGGCCTCTAGCACAGCTTTGAGCGGAATTCATTGCTAGTTATCGAGCAATGCTATATACATGTTCTACATAATCCGTGATTGCGAGTTTTTCAATAATCATAAATTAACTCGCAAAGTGATCTCATCCCATCCGTTGCACGACAAAAAAAAAAGACTAACAGAAGACAATCACAACACTTAAACAACCTCAGGGCACTCATCGAGTCAAAAAGTAAGAAACTTTGCATAATAAAACCATGAGATGTTGGCACGGTAAACAGTTGGTCAGTACAACAATTTAATATTTCAAAAAGAAAAAAAAAATAAATACATAAATAAATAAAAAAAAAATAATAATAATAAAATGAAAATATATAAAAATGTTAAAATTTTGAAATATGATAGTGCATCTTTATGAGAAATTCTCTCAAGCACAAGTTAACAATAACTGAAATATATATGGAGTATACATCTCTCGCCCTGGGAATCTTTTAACGGACTTTCAATGCAGGAGAGACAAACTCAATTCTAAAATAAGTAATGAAGGGGTATGGTGCAATTGCACACAAGACAAAATCTCCACAAACACGCGGTAAAACAGAGCAATGGAACAACGCTTTCATTGTCGTTCTTTATCTTGAAGTCACCATGAGGCCTTCAACAATGAGCTTACTCATACCTCATAGTAAGAGTAAGGTCCCATTGACCGGTTTTATCGGAATTCATTGCTAATTGTCGAGGAACGCTACATCAAAGCTTTACATTATCCATGAATGCGAGAGTGTCAACAAAGATAAATTAACTGGTAAAGTGCTTTTACAATCGCTGTCAGGAGTTGCAAGATAAACATACTTATAGTAGACTATCAAAACACTTCAGCAACCACAGGGCAATCATCAGGTCAAAAGTAAGAAAACTCAACAGATGTGGGCAGTCAGAATAACAATTCGATATTACAAAAATATAACTCCCAAAATTGGAAAATATGATAGTGCATCCATATGAGAAATTCTCTCATGCACAAGTTCCCCATAACTGAAATGTATAGAGCATACATCTCTCGCAAGGTAATTTTTACGGACTCTACACTGCAGGAGAGAAAAACGCCAGTGCAAAATAAGAAAAAAAAAGAAATATGGAGATAATGAGACAAAGCCTTCACAAACACACGGTAAAACAAAGCAACAAATAACGCTTTCATTGTTGTTTTCATCTTTAAGTCACCATGAGGCCTTAAAATGATTGTTGCTCATACCGCATGGGACGTTGGGGACGGCCCCTAGCACTGGTTTGAGTGGAATTCATTTCTAATTGTCGAGCAACACTACATCCATGCACTACATTATCCATGAATACTAGGTTGTCAATAAAAATAAATTAACTGGCAGTATTTTTACACTCGCCGTAATCTGTTGCCCGACAAAAAGACTAACAGAATACAATCACAACACTTAAACGACCACAGAGGACTCATCGAGTCAAAAGTAAGAAAACTAGGCATGATAAAACCTTTAGATGTGAGCACAATATACAGTTGGTCAAAATAAGACTTTGATATTTCAAGAAATAAACTGCCTAAATTCGAAAATATGATGGTCGCATATTTCTGCCCCCCAACTTGTCATATCAGTAAGAAAACTTGTCAGGTATTTATTTCAACATGTCAGATAATTATCTTTTTACGGACTCCACGTTGCAGGAGAGACAATTTCCAGTCAAAAATAAGTAAAAAAGGGATATGGAGCAAATGCACATGAGACAAATTCTCCACAAACGCACGGTTAAACAAAGCAATGGAACAACGCTTTCATTGTTGTTCTTCATCGTGGTGTCCTTTAACAACGAGCTTTGCTCATACCTCATAGTAAGTTCAATACGGCCCCTAGCACCAGTTTGAGCGGAATTCATTGCTTATTGCAGAGCAACGTTACATCCACGCACCCCATTATCGATGAATGAAATGTTATCAACAAACATTAATTTACTGGAAAAGTGCTCTTACAATTGTTGTCATCCGTTGCCCGACAAAAAGACAGGAGAGACAAACTCCAATCTAAAATAAGTTATGACGGGATATAGACCAAATGCATATGAGACAGAGTCTCCACAAACAAACGGTAAAACAAAGCAATGGAACAGCAATTTCATTGTTGTTCTTCACCCTAGAGTCACCACGAGGCCTTAAACAATGAATTTTGCTCATACCTCATAGTAAGTTCAAGACAGCCCCTTATTCATTCACTCATGTTATTTAATTTCGCTGATACGAAAGCAATGGAAAATGCAGAGAAATCAAGTTTCCTTAATTTTATATCATTTGTATGGCATGCAGAAAGAAACTTGCTTGAAATAATGTTGTTTTTTTCAATTATCCTACAATTTGAAGTTTTTTTTTACTTTTCAAATCTTTCACACTGAGGAAGACAATTTAAATGTGTTTCACTTTTCTTTTTGTTTTTTATACTTGTGTTGAACTCGCTGTGCGTGAAATTTTTTTTTAACATGGCCTAGTAAGTTATTGTAATAGAGGGCCTTATGACTCTGACTCAACACTAATATCTATGATAAAATAACATCTTTATACTGGATGAGTCTGACTTAATTGCTCCCAATTTGTTCCTTGATATAGAGTTGAAAATTACCAAAACACAAGCAAAAGACAAAGTCATTTTATATTTTAATACAATACTAGTACAATAACAAACATAAAACACTTTTTTAATTTCGAATTACAAAAAGAATGTACATGAGCCTTACTAAAAATCAATTCAAAAAGCAACAAATTTTTAATAGTTATTGATTACAAAACGAAATTTCACATGTTAATTCTAGGTTAGAGCAAGAGCAAGTATCAATGATCATCTTACAAATATGAAAAGTCATGTTGACAAAATGTATAATTGTTTTCGAACATTTTCAATGTATCAAAAAGATTTAGGTTCTGCAGATAAACAATAACAAACGGATATTTTTTACACTTTAAGGTAGTAGATCCATGGCAATCCATTTTTTTCTCACAAATTCAATGTTCTTTAAATTTGCAGAGTAAACAAATATGTATTTATATACGTTAAGTGAATAAAACAATCTCTTTAAGATTTCTAGTTCTTAGAAACACCCCTAAATTAAGAGATTCGTGTTTTGTTCAAAAATCACAATAAGACATCTACTACTGTACTGTTTATAAAAACTGGTAAAAATCGGCATAAATTATCCCTTAATTGCTAAACTGCTTATCTGAAACTAGTAGATTTAAATAGATGTATGTGGATTTAAATAGATGTAAAGATAAGAATAGGCATGCATTGTATGTTGATTTGTAGTACAAAAAAGTAACAATATCAAGACAAAGCTTAAAACACCGCTTCATTAAATTTGGTCTAGATAAAATGCTAAAATAAAATTTTCGCCAAAAACTGGGAAATGAAAGATTCTCAATATATATATATGAATTATATCACAATTTTATAAAAATTTACCTTGTAGTTTTTTTCATAATATTATGAAAATTACAAAAGCATGAATATTCTTTACAGCTGAACGTCAAGTCGAAAGAATTACCATCATCAAATTTAATATTTTAAGATACCATTCAAATAAATAATGAATGGATATTTAGTAAATGTACATGAGACAAAGTTTCTACAAATACATGTTAGAACAAACGTTTTTATTTTGTTGTTCTTCATCTTGAAGTTACCATGAGGCTTTCCATAATGAGCTTTGCTCATGCCTCATACAAAGTTCAAGACGACCCCTATACAAGTAAGCACACTGTGTCATGATATCCATCATGTCGATTGTTAGAAAACTTGGATATTCTAATGCAAGCATCATGATGTTGTTTTTTTCAGGAGCGTAGTTTCATATTCAGATGGATACTAAATTTCTATTTATCATAAATAATTTAATTTTGTGTTTTATTCATACTAATCACAACAAGTAATTATTGTGTGAAAAAGAGTTATCACTCCCTACCCCAGGTTTACTACCTTGCATCAGATTCAGAGCTATTTCGTTCAAGCTCAAGGTCTAAGCATGTAAGTTTCAGTGAAATTAATAACATCAGATTACCATGGTTATTGGATATAGTTACATTCATTATGTTCGATTCTCTAATTACTTGATTTATTATACTTGTATGTATCAAACAGACAATGTCTGTTTGATACATACAAGTATTGTACATATGATACAGTATTGTACATATTTAATATAAATGACAGTACTAAAGGGTTTGTTTGCGTATAATGCACGAGAAACAGCAGCAAAAGAATATAAAACAAAAGGCTTTTGATATATACTAGAAAGTGCATCTGATCCAAATTTCATTGATTTTTGAGGCATTCTAAATCATAGATTGTATAAAGTAGTTAAAGATATTCAGCGGTACATTTTTTCTCATTTTCAATTATCGTAAGATAAAAAGAAATGTACGATGTACTCTAAATAAAAATGGATATGTATGTTGTACGAATGAACGAAAAATGATACAGACAATGTAAGTTGACGATAAATCGTCATGTGCAACGCACCTTAAATATAATATACTCTTCAGAAAGCAGTAATATGTCATTATGTATTTATTACATTTTTTTCCTATTACAAATGTTAAATTAGATTTTTGAATATAGTTTTTTTTTCAAAAATTAAGGAGTATTGTTTTATTTTGCCTTTCAGAACAGCTAAAATAAATTCTATTCCTTGAATGACAACAATCGCGTTTATTATGGGAAAAATACACTCTTGTGCAATTTTAACATCATTGTTTACAAGCAAGGACTTTTTTGTTTGAAAAAGAGACAGCTTATAGCTTCAAACAGCTGCACACAATTCCAACACCATCAATCAATACACATTTGGAATGTCAAATATACAAAACACACTTTATTACACAAAACTACACTCAAATATACAAAACGACACCGTAACATACATGAAGACAACTTAAGTCCCTTTAAAGCTTTAAAGTTGCACTGACGAGATGTAAATCATAGAAATGTGGCATTAACTGCAAAATTAAAATTGATATCAAATTGTAATAGTCAGTGGAAAGGTGATCTCGATAATATCACATCTTAAAATTCTAACTCAGTTTGTCCTTGATTTTAGACGCATAGATACATTGCAAAGCTTATTCCCTATCTAGATACTATCATGCATGTATATGTCGATTTCGTCAACAGACACATATGTTAAGCAAGTAGTGTTTCCCCTTCCAGGCCACCTGATGACACTTATTTTTAAGGGTTCACACTGTAAGTGCTTTATAATTATTTTTATATCCCCCGCTTTAGCTAAGTGCTTTATCATTATTTTTATATCCCCCACTTTAGCGGGTGGTATGTAGTTATCATGGTGTCCGTTCGTCCGTTATTCCGTCGCCATAGGGTACATACTTTGTGGCGACAACCCCTCCTAGACCACTGCCGGGTAAAATTCAATGAAACTTTCACAGAACGTTCGGTACATATTGTCATTGTGCTCCAGCTATTTAAAAATTTGATTTGACTTGAATTCTCTAACATCTGGAATCAAATGGGGGATCGGGGTATGTTTTTATGAGCTTTGCTCATAGTTACTTTAGTTTTTGTTGCGTTTATATTATATTCTGGCGGGTGTTGTATACAGAGTTGGACATGCTAACCCTCCCGGAATATCCGATGTCACCCTTGGTTTTTATGGGATTCACACTGTCAGTGCTTTTTAGTTTTTTGTGTTGTCTTGTATATCATACTGTTGAATTTTAGTTTTGTCTTCGTCAGTGATGTTTGTGGTACCGATTTGTCATTGTTTTTGTTTGAATACTACCTATACTAACCGCTCAGCTACAAAACGGATCTTTCAAACCCATAAATACCTTACTGACTATATTACGGGTGCTGTATGCAGGGTAGGACAAGTTAACCCCTCCGGGGCACCTAATGTCATTTTGAGAGTTCACACTGTTAGTGCTTTGTGTGTTTTGTGGGCATGTAGTGTCCCTGGTCTTCCGTGTTCTGGTGTTCTTGATTTTGCCTTGTCAGTGGACTTTGATTTATGTAATCTTGTGCTTTGTTCCTTCGGTATTCTTCTGTCGTTGTTCTCATTGTTTCGTCCTCTTTGTTTACGTACTCTTTTTATGTGATCCTTAGATTGCCATATCACAGTAACTTCGGTATTTAGTTATTTATTATATATCTTGGTTTATGATGTTGGTTCTTGCTTCGGGATTCATTAGATAATTTCTATTATTAACAGTATCTAATATTTATGGTTATACATATTTTAGGCAATTTTCGACAGTTTTATTGTTCTATTTTCAGTCTAGGGTTTGTAAAATTTGTCGTTTGATCTATGAATCTAGGGTGTCTTCATAGTTTTAAATCGATTCGTATAATTCTTAGAGTCAATTTACCTGGTTTACCTGGTTCCGAGGTCAAGAAATATGGGCTAATTAGCCCCTAGGACCCTTCTATATACATTTATGTCTTCATCCGGTTGGTAGATATCTGGTACGAATTTAATATCCAGATTTTTCCAATAGTTGTTTAGTTGGCTTTTGAAAGCATTTAGTGTCTNGTCGTGATTCCGGAACATGGCTAACACAGTCATGTGTTACATCAATAGAGGGTGCATTAATTCTTTTAGATTGATTGGTCACACTTTCAATTCAATATCTCTTACTGTTATAAAAATAAAGTCTTGTTAAATGCAAAATTTGACGTTATTCGACTTTTATTTAATTTTTATCTTATTTTTTTTGCATTTCATTATTCATTTTGTTGAACAATGTTGCATATTTTGTTGTGTTCGTGTTTTCTAAACAAGTATTTGATGTTATATTTAGTTTTATTCACATAACGTCGATAAATAATGGATATTTGTTGTATTTGTATTCATATCTTTCATGTTGTGTTTTGATTAAACTTGTAACGTTCATCTCACATTTTTATCGTGTTTCACCCACTTTTTATATTGATGTTGCTTCCCACCACCACCAGAATCCCGCCTACGTACCCCACTACCACCACCACTACCCTCACCAACTTATCCAACCACGACCACCCATTGACCTTAAAACTACCGCTACCACCGGTATTCCTTAACACCATCACACGACCGCCACCACCAGCAGACATACAATATCCCCATTATCCCCAAAACAGCAGTAGACGTACACTATTCCATCAAATCTGCAGTAGCAATATAGTGCAAAGAGCTTGCGAACACAGCTAAAAGCGTACTCGTGAGTAACTCACGAATCACATGAGCAACTTATAAACAAAATCATAAGCAGTTTAATTGATTACGAGTTTTTCACCTGTCAAACAATGAAACATTTAAAAAGGGCCATAACTTTGTATAAATGAGGACCAGTAAAGAAAGTACTACAACAGTATAGAGATGCCAGGCAAGGTTTGAGATAATGAATTTTAGTACGGGTTAGGGTTTGGTGAAGGTTCGATCGATTTAGAGTGAATTGCTTGCATATTTAATAGCATCTCATTTGCATATATGATTCAACGATTAGTTTAAACCTCAGGCCAAAGTACGTTAGTGCTCGCCAATTAAAACTCGAAATCCTCTAGGGCCGACTTAAGATGGATATTTGAATTGATGAGGCGATATATCGAAATATAATACTCAACAGCTCTTTGAAAATCATACACAACGATTAAGAACTATGACGATACCACAGCACAGATTGATGACTTTATTAAGTACGATATAAGGCCGAACTAAGGTCGAATAAGGGCTGATTTTAGAGCGATCTTTGAATTAAAGGCTGAAAATCGCCAAACTAGTATTCTAATAGATATTATAAAAAGTGATCTGAGGTAACGCTTGTACTACTCATTTTTAACGTAATTTTGATATGCAGGGTGATTATTTCGATATAGCCATATCGTAATTTTCGACATACTATGATAAGTCGAAATTTAGACATACTAAGTCGTATTTACGATATACTATGGGTTAATTTTGACATACCAATGTCGTAAGTTCGAAATACCTTGTCGTGATTGAGAAATATAACGACATTAATTTTTTTTCATGTGGCCGATACCGGTTTCCGTAGAAAAGAATGATATTTAGTTTAAATAAAATCTGATCAATTAAAAAAAATCCTATAAACATTTTTTTCCAAAATCAGGAGTAAATCGTTGAAATTCAATGAAAATGCTGAAATCGGTAATTGCAAATCATTCAAGATATTCCATCATTGTATATGTTTTCATTGCACTCGTCATGATATTTCCATAGGAAAATGAATATCAATTTACCGAATGGAACATAATTAAGTTACAATTTTAGAGTTTTATTCATTTCTTTAACAATTGTGAATTTTGTTATCTATCTTTTTAGATCAGTGCAAACTTATTTCAAAGGTTTATCTCTTTGATACACATAACGACAATTGCGTTCACACAATAGCTTCATATGTATACAACAATAAATATGTCCATTAATACTATTACATGTTGTATACAGAAAAACACTTTAATTCACAAATCCACACATTAATAAAAGCAACAACACTTCAATACACACAACATTTTTATGTACATAAAACGATTCCACGGATAGAAAATGTGCGCCCAATAACAAGCATAAACACAACAATAGTTCGATACACACAATAACAATTCAATACAAGTGACAACACTTCAATACACGTAACAACATTTCAAAATATGTAAAAAATCTTTAATACACGTAACAGCACTTCAGTGCACGCACACAGCACAATTCAATACACGTAATAACACTTCTTTACATACAACAAAAATTCAATACACGTAATAACACTTCACTACACGTAACAACACTTCAGTGCACGTAACAACATTTCAATACACATATCAACACTTCAATGCAAGTAACCACACTTCAATACACGTAGCAACACTTCAATTCACAGGAAACACTTCAATACACATAAAAACACTTCATTACTCATTACAACACTTCAACGTACAAAACAACACAGTGCACGTAACAACACTTCAATACACATATCCACACTTCAATGCAAGTAACAACACTTCATTACACAGGAAACACTTCAATACACATACTAACACTTCAGTCCACGTAAATGGGGTAATAACAAAATTACCGAACAGAGTTGTCAAGAGCCGAAGTCAATGACACAAAACAAATCAGGTGTGGCAGTGTCCGGTAGCAACTCAACAACAATTGCTTTTGAAAGGTCGTAGACAGTTTAAAGAGATGATCGTCTCATTACTGAGTAAAAAAGGAGTAATGAATCAGAGTTTGGACCGAAACTTCAAATTTTTTTCCAAAAGGAACTGAAATCTAAGAAAGAACTTTTTAAGTGGTCGTTTGAGAAAGAGTTTTTTTGAAACCATGATTAATAAGAAGGTCACAAGATAACTATGTCTAATGAGAAAATCTGTATAATGTCTGCTAGCTCCGGCATCACGAATCAACTGTGAAACATATACTCCGTAAGCAGGAGATGCTGGAATATTACTGTCCATGTGAGGGGAAATTTATATCTTTGAAATTAAAATCGTCCCTTTGTTGTAAATTTTAGTACTGAGGTGAATTTTCGTCTAATTTGAGATGTCAGACCAAACAAGATGTAGATCTAGTTTTTTCTGTCCTTTCCGTTATCTCTAGTTCTGGCGAATATGTTAGTGGGATCCATTAAGCAAAAAAAAATGCATTATTGATGAAAAAGTATCTCTACGTGAGATTGAAAAATTTGGCATCTTTTATTTCATGATCTGTTACGAGTCCCTGTGTCCCTGAAAAAATTCAGTCTCGGAAGAATAAAAAAACAAGTCTGTGAGTAGAGGAGCACAAGTAGTGCCTATTTGTATACCAAATTGCTACTGATAAATAGCACCTCCAAAGTTGAAAAAATATATTTTCAATTATAAAATCAAGCATACTGCACACCTTTTTTCATCGTAGCACTTTTTTCCTGTTAAATCGGTTTTTCATCAATACCGAAGTTACTGTTAATTTGATTTTTGCATATGCGCATTTCGAAAACTTATGTCTCTTCAGTGCAGATCGAATCAAAACTTTTGGAAGTCCATTAACCGGAATACGCGTAAAAGCTGATAGAGAACAAATAATTAAAGGATCTAAATAGAAGGGCCGAAATTCAGCAAAGGACAGAGCTACGCGTGAGGGAGATAATTCTTAGTTTTTACACAAAATTTTGTTAAATGTAGATATTGCAAGTTTCAAAATATAATCGGTTTTCGGGCCAGCACCGAAGTACTGGCTACTGGGTTGGTGCTTCATAGCAATACTCAAACAGAGTAAATATAAAAAAACTCATCTCACTTCAAAAAAGTAGAGCCTTTTTCCTAAATGAACAACAGAATTGAATTCACAACAAAAAGACTATCATCTACATTTGAATACAAATTCTATGTACACACAATGTATTCAAAATAAATACTTTGAGTGATTTATATACTTTCACGACGAACTGTTAGGTACACAATTCCGTTGAAAATTCCACCAGGACTTGTCGCGAAACTCATAATTTGTTTCAAAATCATAGGAGGATCAGTGATGTACACCCATATACCATAAACCGCTGGGATAGTGAATCGCAGCACAAACACAACGACGAAAAATGACAAGTTTTGTGTCACTTTGACAAGAGCTTTTGACGCTGCACTTTGTTGTCCTAATGTTTCTGTAATTCGTTTCCCTTCCTGGTAAATATGAAACCAGATCAAGATGTACATAACGACCATGACGATCAGGACTATGGTCAGTGGTACAGATATGAACAGGAAATTCCAAAGTACACCACTCCCTTCCTTTAGTCCACAGCTGAAAATGAATGCAAACATATCTTAAAAACCTTAGAAAATACAAATCTACCTTAGT
>MJUU01038726.1:7874-18095 GCA_002080025.1 Modiolus philippinarum | reverse complement strand
TTTATTCTGACAGTGTACGAAGAATTTTCATACTATGAAATTCTAGGAAACATTTCTCATATTTTTGTTATTTACAAAAGTAGTCACACAGTTATAAATAATATGTATATATGAAACCCATATGTATTCTATCGGGTATCGGTTAAGGGGACTTACTAAAAAAAGTATTTAAGCATAAATATGAAATTAAACTGAAATTATGAAAACATAAGTTGAAATTAATATACAAACAGGAAATCAGGTATATAGCAACGGCAGTGGAATACCGAAGGAACAAAGGAGTGAAATTTACAAAAAATCGAAGTCCAAAGACACAGCCAAAACGAGAACACAGAAAACAATGACGTTAGACAGGTACAAAGCACAGAAACAGAAATTACAACATTCAAAACAAAGGCACTCGCAGTGTGAGCTCCAGTAAAACTGAGAGTGACATCAGGTGCTCCGGAAGGGTAAGCATGTCCTGCTCTGTTAACAGCACCCGTTACACTGTGAGTGATTCAATCCGGGAAAATGTCAAAGTCGGTAGTCAAATCCGGGGAAGACGTGAATCTATAGCTGAAAATGTCCACTTTCATTTGGGATACTGACAACTATATATATATAATGTCTAATTCAGTTTCCCACAATTAGCCCGGTGTTTATTACTTTGATAATGACTTTAAACTTATGTTTGTACTTTTTGAAAATTCATCTTCTACTGGAATGGTAAGGAGTATATCACCATTGGACACAGCTCTGTCATTGAAATGATCAATGGTTCAAATTTCGGTACATTTTACATTTATAAATTACTTTTGGTTTCACGTGATTTAATTTCCTAAGGATAAATAAATGTTTCCTAAAATGCACATCATTAACACTATATTGTTAAACAGAGATTATAACTGCATTCAGACACCTGTTGCTTAACACCTGATGAAATATTCCAGTGACAGGACGGTCATGTGACTAACTTTTAACATTATCTAACCTAATTATCGTAATTGTTGCTCACTTTTTTAGCTCACCCGCCCCAAAGGGTCAGTGCGAGCTATTGCCATCACTTGGCATCCGTCCGTCCGTCGTCCGTCCGTCTGTTAACTTTTCACATTTTCATCAACTCCTCTGAAACTACTGAAGCAAATTTAAGCAAACTTTACAGGAATGATGTATGGAAGGTCCTTAACAAAGACTGCTCATTTCGTTCCGATCCGACAAAAAACATGACCGCCAGCGCGGAACTTGTATCTAACATTGGACCCAATGGGAAAAACGTCATTTTCATCAACTCCTCTTAAACCACTGAAGCAAATTCAACCAAACTTTTCAGGAATGATGTATGTAAAGTACTTTACAAAGATTGCCCATTTCCTTCCGATCCGACCAAAACAACATGGCCGCTCGCGCGGAACTTGAATTTAACATTGAACCCTGTGGAAAAACATAATTTTCATCAACTCGTCTGGAACCTGTATACAAAACAATTAAAATCCATGGTACGTGTCACTTCTCTAAATGGACACCACTATGAATCTAGCAAGTATTTGGACAATAATAATGACAAATCGGTTCCACAAACATCATCAATGAAGACAAAACTAAAAGATGACAGTGTGATATACAAGACAACACAAAAAACTATAGAAAGGAATACAACTGATTCAATTGCAGACAATGAAATTAAGTGAAGTACTAAGTGCTAGAAGGGTTTTGATGGGATTCCGCTCGAAAGTTGACAACAACCCAAAATGAATATTTTCTAATAACTAAATACTGTGAGGTTACTGTGAATTTTCTAAATCAGAGTTTGTTGTGAATGCAAATTGCGGTGAGGATGACAATATGTGTAGTCAGGTAGAATCGTTGTAGTCAGGATCCATAAGAGTTGTTAATACATCTGACATTTGACCCTATATAAAATAAAACATGTCATTACAGATGAAGTTACATAAACTCAGCAAATCATTAGAACTTATCAGCACAGATGTGAACTTTCATAATAAACCCGACAAATAACGTGAAATATAAAATATGCAATGACGCGGTCAAATCAATATAAATTGTCATTTGCTATAACACTTCAAACACAAAGGTACATCCGAGGGATTTATCATTACTGTCTGAATGTAAAGAGTATTTCCTTCGTGCTTAGTCATGTCCCGAGCTTATCTAGCTTGTCATTTAGATCCTATTAAGTATAGGTTCTCTATCTCTTTTACACACTTTGGACTATGGTTTTTCAAAATGTTTTGATTTGATCTACACATATGTTGTCGAAATGGCCATTTACAGAAATAAATTCACAGAAACTTCGGTGTACGGTTATTTCTTTAATTTTAAATGTCATCTTTTTCGAAAAAGGGACTTCGATATACTGCTTATATACTCAGAAAATTCTTAGGTGAAGGATTCAGACTTTCATTACCTGTCCTCCTCTTTCTGTAAAATATTTTATTGAGATGGTACCGAATTTCGAATCCACATGAATATTGTATAAATCCTACTGATTATTTCTGAACCGTCGTGTTGTTAAACAAGGAATATTAGTTTTGAATAGGAATGTGAAGTAGTCACTTCTGTAGCCAGAGGCTCACAGGAGCCTGTATCGCTCACCTGGTTTTCAGTTGCCACAATCAAGGTAACATTGTAAGTTTTACAGTTGATCTTCAGTCTCTCAAACATTCGTAGCTCGGAAACCACCAATATCTTGAACTGTATTTCAAGCATGATTTCTACATTTCTTTGATGGGCTTTTTTTACTTCCAATTTTTTAGCAGCCATTTGAAAATGGCAGTCACCAAACAATTTTCGACTCGGTTTTGAAGTAGTGACATCAATATCCACTGGGATACAAAATTTAATTGAAATCAGATAATGTTGAATTTTCCCGCCTTTTTCGGTGGCCATTTTGAAAACGGCAGTCAATGAATAATTTTTAACACTGGTTTTGAAGTTTCGGCATCAATATCTATTTGGAAAGCAAATTTCATTGAAATCGGACAATGTTGAATTTTCCCGCCTTTTTTAGCGGCCATTTTGAAAATGGCTGTCAACGGACTATTTTCAACACCAGTTTTGAAGTCTCCACAGCATGGCAAACATTTCATCATGTTACACTTAACCTTCATCTTTTATATTTTCGGCAATAAAAGACAAAAAATAAGAAAATTTTTAAAATTCGGTGAAAAAAGGGCAATAACTCCTTCAACGGTTTATGGATTTTCTTCAGAATTTTAGGGTGGGTAGATCTTGATATGTTGAACATTTTTGCAATTCACACTTGAACTCTATCTGTTACACATTTTGAAATAAAAAATAAAAAATGCAAACATTTTGAAAATTTTACGGAAAAAAGGCTATAACTCTGGGATGGGTTTTCAGATTTTCTTCAAAATTGCAGTGGTAGATCTTATCATGCTGATCATTTTCATCCCCATGTCAGATTTTTGATATCTGTAACGGTTTTCGAGTTATTAGCCAAAAACTGCAATTTACCCCTATGTTCTATTTTTAGCAATGGCGGCCATGTTGTTTGACCAGCCGACTAATCGAACACAATTTTGAGAAGCCATACCCTGGTGATGATTCAACTTAAGTTTGGCTACATTTGGCCCAGCGGTTTCAGAGGAGAAGATTTTTGAAATTGTTGACGGTCAGACAGACAGACAGACGACGGACGCATAGTGATGGCAAAAGCTCACATGGCCTTTTAAGCCGGGTGAGCTAAAAACGGTAGTAGAATACCGAAGGAACAAGGGAATTGGTAATTGCAAAGATAAAAGTCCATAGGCATGGCAAAAACGGCAACACAGAAAAACAAAGACAAGCCACGAGACACTGAAATAACAAAAAAAGACATTCAGAGCTAAGGCACTCATAGTTTGAACTCCTATAAAAACCGGGATTGACATCAGGTGCTTTGGAAGGGTAAGCATGTCCTGCTCCGTTAGTTGTATCCGTCATTTTATCAGTCAATCCACGGTTGAGTCAAAAATGGTTGTGAAAAATCCGTAAAATCCAGCTGAAAATGTCCGTTTTATTTGGGGAAGAGACACGTCATATCTTTCAATTTGTGATGGTGAGGGCCAAGAATTTCTAGAGGAATGAAAGTAACCTCAGCAAATCTTGCGAATCCATTTAAATATTTAAATAGGGAATAGTTATGGTCTCGTAATCACGATGCAATCACTTGTACAAAAAATGAAATCTGCTGTTACCAGATCCTAATTTGTAGAGTTGAAAGTCTAAACAGTCATTCGTTGCAAGAACAAGAAATTACAGTTTTTTTCTTGTAAACTTAATAGTGATTTATTTTAATTGCTTTATAATTTAGAATTAAGATGACTATTCTAAAGGTTTATTCTTTAAATCTAGCGTTTTACTGTCGCACATGTCACATTTAAACACAATTGGTGACCGTAAAACTATGTTTTACCCAATCTTTAATAAAAAAAAGCTATGACTAAATTTAGAGACTGAATTCCAAATTCAGCTCTACTCCTCATAAATTTTACAAATTAACAATGTTTGTCGTTACAAATTAAATCCATCTAAATGTTCTTTTTCATATTTCAATTAAAACCTATGCATTACCTGCGAGAAAATAATTCATCGCAAATTATGTTTTACTTGACCAATTACTAAATTATGCCTTATAATTTTAATATTGACAAATGATGATAACTCAAGGAAAAATCTCAGACTTAACATAAAAAAGCATCTGATTGGCTATCATTGCTTTGACCACGTCTACACCTGGACCTACATAGAGACAGCTAAGTATCAATTCCTTCCATTGCATACATGATGACAGAACAAAAAATACCGATATTACTTACTGGACACATTTCAAAAGCTTTAACTGTACTAAGTGTAATTTTATGCTCATTGGTAATTGTTTTTTCCTTTAGAAAGAATGGTCGAGACTTTTTCAAATGGAAGATAGTTCAAAGATTTGTTACAGTTGGGGCAATATGCGATTGGCTATTTTATGCTTCACAAATGACATTTGCTGTGCATTTATACATTACTGAAAGAGTACCAACGCCAGCTGTATGCTCAACGTATGCCTTTGTATTACTTTTGTTTGCTTTTGCACAAGCTCGCCTTTCTATGACTGTAGCCGTGGTTGCCTACATTTTAATAAAGAAGAAAAGGCAAATCGAGTTCGGAAAGTACGACTGGAAGCTGTTTTTGCTCATGTTTACAGATTCTTGCATCTTACTCGGCATAGCAGCAGGCAACAACGGCATGGAATACAATGGCACATAGTAAGTTTGAATTGAAAGTTGTGTGTTTTTTTCTTATATTCTAAACAATAGAATATTACCATGTTTTTTACAAGTCCATTAACTTTCCCTTCTGTTTATCACATTACATTCAATCATAACGTCTACTAAAAAATATTTATTAAATATTCTGTTGTGATTTTTTTTTCTTTGATCGAAGGTTAGATTACAAAAAACGAAAATCTGTCTTTTTGAAACACTTTTTTCGGACATAAATGAGTATATAAATGACATTTTGATTTGTGTTTAAATACTAACAGATCAAAGTATTAATGTAGAAACTTATTTTCAACTTAGTTTATAGAACCCAAAGTGCACCTCGATATTCAATTCTAAGATGTAACAAAATACCGAAGTCACTGTTAATTTATTTTCTGCATACGGGCATTTATGTCTCATCAGTGCAGATAAAACCAGAACATTTGGGGGTCTATTAACCGAAAACGTTTAAAATCTGATAGAGAACAAATAACCAAAATAATCTCTATAGAAAAGCCAAAATTCAGCCAAGGACAGTGCTATGCAAGAGGGAGATACTCCTTAGTTTTAAACAAAATTTGGTTAATTTTAGGTATTGCATTTTTCGATAAAATCGGTTTTCGGGTCAGCACCGAAGTACTGACTACTGGGTCGGTGAATACATTCGGGGACTAACAGTCCACCAGCAGAGGCATCGGCCCAGTGTTAAAATGTTTAACTTGAATAAAAAAAAAACCATGTTAACATGATGTTAACATGTTTTTAATGACCAAAGTATCATTTTCAAATTTACCAAATAAATACATCTTTGAATATTGCCGTTTTAACTAAGTTTCGTCTTCCTTTTTAGCTCTCCTGGCTATGCCAGTGTGAGCTTTTGCCATCACTTTGCGTCCGTCGTCCGTCGTCCGTCCGTCGTAAACCTTTTCAAAAATATTCTCCTCTGAAACCACTGGGCCAATTTAATTTAAACTTGGCCTACTTCATCACCAGGGTATGTAGTTTTAAAAAATGTGTTCTGTTTGTCCGTGGACCAAACAACATGGCCGCTGTTACTAAGATAGAACATAGGGGTAAATATCAAAACAAAAATCTTACACATGTAACATTGTTTAGAATGCCGAGATCTATCTGCCCTGCAATTTTGAAGAAAATCGGAAATGCCGTTTCAGAACTACAGCCATTTTTCCGTAAAATTTTCAAAAATTATGCATTTATTATTTTCTATCTCAAAAACTGTAACAGATAGCGGTGAAGTGTAAATTGGAAAAGTGTTCAGCATATCAAGATCTACATACTCTGGAATTTTGAAGAAAATCCAAATGCCTATGTAGTAGTTTTCTGAAGAAAATGCGGGGATATTGTTTTGGTCCCGTCCGTCCCTCCGTCTGTCCGTTAGATGGACCTTGTCAGTGGAACTCCTTCCTCATTTTGGATTTATAGATTTAATTTTGTTATAGAATTGTTGCATATAGCCTGTAGATGCGCAATAGGCTTTCGGATTTTTGATATTGTTCTTGGTGCAAACAAGAGGCCCCAAGATGTCGATTTTGACACATGTGAGCTTGTCAGTTGAACTCCTTCATTTTTGAATTTATGGATTTAATTTTGTTATAGAATTGTTGCATATTGTCTGCAGATTCGCAATAAGCTTTCGGATTTTTTATATTGGTCTTGTTACAAACAAGAGGCCCAAGATGTCGATTTTGACACATGTGAACTTGTCAGTGAAACTCCTCCTACATTTTTGAATTTATGGATTTACTTTTGTTATAGAATTGTTGCATATAATCTGCAAATGCGCAATAAGCTTTCGGATTTTTTATATTGGTCTTGGTGCAAACAAGAGGCCCCATGATGTCAATCTTGACACATGTGAGCTTGTCAGGGGATCTCCTCCTACATTTTTGGATTTCTGGATTTAATTTTGTAATAGAATTGTAGCATGTAGTCTGCAGATGTGCAATAAGCTTTCGGATTTTTGATAGTGGTCTTGGTACAAACAAGAGGCCCAAGATGTCAATTTTGACACATGTGGGCTTGTCAGTGGAACTCTGTTTTCTGAGTCTAACAGGGAAGTGCGGGGATGGCCATCATTTCTGATGGCACCACTTCTAGTTATTGACTGTATTTCCCCCTTTTTTCCCATTGCCATATAATTTCTGTTTTCAAATCTTCTTTGGTTAACTTTTCTCTTTCAAGCTTTAGAGAAAGTCCCTGCTATCACTTTATTAAAAACATTTATTTGTCCCATAATCAAGAGCAAAAAAGAGTGTTTTATACAATTTTTACAATTTCATAATCTTCACTTATTTCACATCATACTAATTTTTTGTATATAAATGTATATTGTGTCATTCAGTGATGCTGCAAATATCTTTTCTATAGAGATTTAAAAGTAGCTTCATTGCTTCGTAGCCTGCAAAGACTTTTTAGATCACCTGGCTATATCAGGGTGAGCTTTTGCCATCACTCAGTGTCCGTGGTCCGTCACTTATAAACTTTTCATTAAAACATCTTCTTCTCTGAAACCTCTAGGCCAATTGGAACCAAACTTGGTCACAATAGTCCTTGGGTGATCCCCTTTAAAAATTGTGTTTGGCAAGTCCGCGTCATCCAAGATCGGCGCCAATTGATCAATATTGCAAAAATCTCATCTGACAATACTTGGCCAATTGGAACCAAACTTAGTCACAATACATGGTCCTTAGGTGGCCCCTTTTAAAAATATTTTTCGGTAAGTCCACATCATATCCAAGATGGCCGCCAGCGGGTAACGTGGTTTTAACATTGGACCATATAAGGAAATATAATATTCTCCTCTGAAAGTACATGGCCAATTGGAATCATACTTGGTCACAATGGTCCTTACTTGATCTCCTTCATAAAATGTGTCCAGCATGTCCGCATAGCATCCAATATGGCAGTCAGCGGGAACATAGTTTAACATTGGATCTTATTGGCAAATATATTTAAAGATCTTCTCCTCTGAAACTACATTGCCAATTGGAACGAAACTTTGTCACAAAAGTTCAAAAAAGTGGCCGGCAAGTTGGCATCACACCCAAGATGGCCGCCAGCGGTTAACATAGTTTAAAATTTGACCTTTTGGGCAAATGTATTTGTAGATCTTCTCCTCTGAAACTATTTGGCCAATTGGAACCAAACTTGGTCATAAAAGTCCTTAAATGGTTCCTTTCAAAAAATTATCTGACAAGTGAGCATCATATTCAAAATAGTCGCAAGAGGGGAACATAGTATAACATTGGACCCCATGAGAAACCATTCAAAGGTTACAATTGCTCATTGGGGATTGCTGCAAGCAGGGTACTTTGTTTTATATTGGAAGCTAAGGCAAAACATATTCAAAGACCTTCTCTGACAGTATGTGGCCAATTTTTACTTGGTCACACTGGTCCTTAGCTGGTCCCCTTTGTAAAATGTATCCAGCATGTCCGCATGACATCCAAGATGTCCCCACAGGGAACATTGTTTAACCTTGGACCCCATGGGAAATCATTCAAAGATCTTCTCTGAAAATACTAGGCCAATTGGAACCAAAGTGACAAGCAGTGATTCTCAGATGGCCTTCTTCAAGAAAGGTGACAGTTGGTCTACCCCCATTAAAAATAGCTGCCAATGGGAACATAATTTAATTTTAGATCATATAACATCAATGTCTATCAACAAACTTGAAAATGAGACCCTTAAACAGTCAATAAAACAAACTTACATTCTTTGCGTAATAGGGGATATTGACAAGATACTCTGCTTGCAGCCGTTAAAGTAGCTTTGAGATCTAGTGACGTGAAAATTTTACATACATACTGGCCTCTCACTGATACTGCCGATGTCTACTGAAATATATAATGATTCTTGTCTAAATCCTGTGGGAAGATTTGAGTTTGATTTTTCTTCCGTAGTGCGACAGTGTTTTACCAGCAGACTAGGCTCCTTTAGCTAGCCGGCAGATTAGCGGCGAGCACCCCTTGACCCATCTTTCAAAATTACGAATTGTAATATTCTCTCCTTTCAAGATTGTGGTCATGGAGTTAGTAGTGTACCTGTATTGGATTTTATTCGTATGTTTAGTATACTAAAAGGAAACGGGACAGATAAAGGGGAGGTTTGGGTACCCATAAACCGGTTTAACCCTACCGCTGGCTTTTGCTAGTGCCGGTACCAAGTCCGGCTATCCCGAGTTGTCATAGCAGATTTATTTCTTTATTGCTACGAGTCACAATTCATGGCCAAAATTCAAAAAGACCCCTCCAAACATCATTTAGTGGATGTTTTTAGCAATGCATACAGATATTTTGACGATATTTTGGCTTTAAATAATCCTGAATTTTATAAATTTTAAGACAACATTTATACTTCAAATAAATCCAATAACAGCAGTGATCATACTCCTTTTCTTTATCTTGATATATCAATAAATCAAGGAAAGTTAAACACTTAAGTTTATGATAAAAGAGAGGATTTCTATTTCCCTAAAGTTCATCTGGCGATGTTCCGTTAGCCTCTTTTTACGGAATGGATCATTTCACAACTTGTTCGATATGCACGAGTATGTAGTGATGTTTCTGACTTCAACGACCGAAATCTTTGTCTAACTGAAAAACTTCTTCATCAAGGGTTTAGAGATCATAAATTGATAAAAAAACATTCGGTAAATTTCATTAAAGATACATTGACTTATTAAGGAAATTTGATTCTCTTAGGGATCTTATACAACAGGGATTTCACATCCAAACTTCTATGGAAATATCATTTTACAAAGCGCATAAATTCAAAAATTGTCCTTCCAAACTTATTAATCCCTTGAACAAACTTATTCATAAAGGATATAAATACAGCATTGTTGTTAAATCTTTACTTCTGGTTTAAATGCTTTACACGGTAAGTAGATTAAAACAATTTTTTCATATTGGCAGTATTTGACATTGCACAATATCATATTCTATTTTCA
>MJUU01038725.1:38904-63340 GCA_002080025.1 Modiolus philippinarum | reverse complement strand
GGGGGGGGGGGGGTATTACAAACTTTGAAGGGAAAATGATTCTTTCTGATTACACAGATGGGCACTAAACCCAAACTTTGTTAGAGCAGGAAAAAAACAACCAGCATGGGTCTAAATAGGGTATTAGAGAGAAAGGGAATGGCCCGTTTTAGCTAGCCAGCGGGGAAGGGATCATGGTAAAATAAAACTGCACGAAAAAACTGGAAAAATCCGCCTCTTTAAGATTCATTGTTAAATATTTTCGTGTCCCTGAAATTGGAAGGTCGAGAAAAATTGACGGGATTGATAGAAAATGACCAAAATCGAGACTCCCTTTGAAGAAGGTGTGAGGGGTGTGTGGCGCCTATAACCAGGAAAAATCAGTTTTGAGTTAATGTCACAATTTTTGCCAAAATTTTTCTGCATTTTGGAGATTTCTTTTTCAAACTTCAAACTCAGGATCCACTTCTGATGGTATTGTAGGGTCTCAATGGTGGGCCCTTTTCCCGAAATCCCATCAATTTTTCTTCTTTTTCCTGTTTCCTGAGCAGGAAAATATTTTACAAAGATTCTGAAAGAGGCCCCCTTTTCCAGTTTCACAGGTTGTTTTTTTTCAGTGGTTCCCGCTTCACTCTTGACATCTTTTTCGCGTTTTCACGTGCTCTTTTTGCCACAAAACCATTTCGCACTTACTTATAAAGGTCAATAACACTTCCCGCTTATACCCCATCGAGATTCGAGACCCACTATTATTTGACAAGTGACAGCTGCACCCGCATATCCATCTTTCAAAAAATGACCATTTTTGTCAATACTTCTTCTGAAATTAAAGAAATGAAAGAAAAAGAGTTTACTATTCCCGGAATCCCCCCCTGGAACCATACATCACCAATGTACCAGTGCATGAGAAGTTACTGAGCAATGTTATATTATAAGGTAGGTAGTGTGGGAAATAATAAGACTCCAGAACTTTGGAAACATGTAAAGGTAAGCTCATGCAAGTTACAACCAATAGGTGTAATGATTCAACAGAAGAGCCGAGACAAAAATGTAAAACTAGATTACATTCTATTAATAAAGTATTTGATATTTTACGAAAGTGATTTACTGTGAAACATTGTATAATGAAAACACATATTTCAATTTTACAAAAGTGCCTAGCTTGGATTTTATTATGTCCAAAAACTTTTTAGCTAAGATAGACATAATTTCATGGCAGACATAGAAACAGTGTGTTATTCCTGTTCCCATTCCACAAATAGTTTTCTCAACTCCAGGCATTATCGATTTTATCTGAAAGCTGGTCCAAATGCCCCCTTGCCAAATAGAAACCTTCCCCACTTGTCATGTTTGTACATTTCTCAATCATGTCAATGTACTTTGAGAAATGCAGATCTGAAACGGTTAATGACAAGTGGGGAAGATAGTCAGTGCCAAGATGAGTATATTTGCCGGAACCAAGAAACATAACATTTTGTGCTATAAGACAAATATTTATGGACATTTGTGGTACTGTTATATTCCCCATCTTGGAGGACTACACGGTAAATCATCAGGGACAGTGCACAACTTTTTAATCTGACAAAGGCAAATTATGCATGTACGGTTAACACACTGATGCTTAGAGTTTGTGTGAAACAATTTCACATTCGGTGTACCCAATGTCACGATTTATTAATGAATGTAATATCCACAAATATGAAAAACTGGCCAAACATACTGGCATCAACAAACTGGTTTCTCAACTGGTTCCTGAGCACTGGTCTTCGTAGGGGAAGTCACAAAAAAGAATCAAGAATAATACTCCAATGAATCTTAGTTGTATATTTTTATTAGATTTTTAAAGAATTTTTCAAACCTTTTCTCTGTTTATTGTTGTTATTAATTATTTAAATATAATGGTATTTTAAAAAGTAGATGCATCGGTTAATTTCCTAATATAGCGGTAGGAGTTTAAGATTTGATATTTACCTAAAACTGTCCTACTTCCTAATTTCACGTTAACATGTTTTTTTTAGAGAGTTTGCGAAAATTTTTTCATTTCCGGTAGCGAAAATTTCAAGGAACCATCACTCCTACCATAGGAGCGAGCTTTGCTCGCTTATAAAACCCCATATTTAAATTACACCAGACATGTCGCTATTTTATTTCTTTCATGTCTCATTATTGATTATTCATAGCTCTAGAATGGTGCAAAACTAAATAAAAGTTACTTAAAGCCATTAAAGTCGACAAAAATTTTAACACTTTGGCTATCCATGAAGCAATTGCATTAGCGATCCAGGGGAAAGGGGGGGGATGGAGTTTTCCAGGGGTTTGAACTCCCCTTTGCTTTTAAAGAACTTTTTTATTCTTGCAAAATTCAGGAAAACAGACAAAAAATCTGAAAAATAGCCTGGAGATCTTTTTTGGAAGCTGGATCAGCCAGTGAATTGAAACATGAATGTAACATAAAACATTTAATATGTACCATTTATTTGAATGCATTTTGCATATTTTATATTTCAGGCAAAATGTGACAAACATAATGACGGTGCAGCTTGTATGAAATTGTGAAAATGGTTTCTGTAGCCACAGGTATGGATTCAGTTATCAAGTTAAATGATGGAATTGAGATGCCTATGTTTGGACTGGGAACTGCTTGGACAGCAAATGCTGAGTCAGCTATTTTATTTGCTATTAATGAAGGATACAGGATGATAGATACAGCACAGAGATATGGGTAAGGTCAAGGTCAAACAAACAGTTAAATCTGTTAGCCCAAAGTTCACACTTCTGTTATGTCAAAGATCTACAGTACACACATGGTGTTTTAGTTACACTTAGATCTGACATATTTCACACAGTGTAAACACCAACACATGTTGGTGTAAACACCAGCAAACTTCCTGTTGTTATTTACATAGAAATATATTGGCAAGTCATAAATGTCATTGTAAACACCAGCAACTTGCTGTCGTTAATTGTATGGATACATATTTGCAGAGTCATAAATGTCAGTTTAAACACCAGCAAATCACCAGCAATTCTTGTTGTTTTCCCTTTTGTCAGACCAGGGTGTTTTTTTAACTGAACAGTTTGTGTATACTGTATGAAATACATCTGCAGAGATGCCAACCCCATATGATGAAAAATAGGAGTATTCATCACGCCAAGCGGGGTCCTCTCATGGGCGGGCATCATTGGCTGTTCAAGGCTCCCAGAAGCTCTTGAGATACAGAAACTTTTCGGCTTTGGTATCCAGTTATCACTTTTTCAGTAAAGATCGGCAATTTTTATCAATATAATATCAGACAAATGCTTTTTTAAACGTAACTCGAATAATTCAATCCCTCTCCGTATCCGATTCTCTCCTTCTAAAAGGGCTTGAATTCTTTATGTTGATTGGGCGCGTCAGCTGCTCTATGGAGAAAAGAGCCAATCAGCAACGAGATAAAAATGTGCATGCACAGTTAGATCTTCCAACTGTAAACTTCCGACTGTAAACAAACCAAAAATGTATAAACAGTTTGTTCACATCGCGACTTCTAGTATTTTCGGGATAAATGTTGTTTTGGAATGTTATTCATTAAGAAATAAGAAAGGATTTTCGATTAAAAATGTAGGATATGGTCAATGTTCACATGATACACGATTTTTTTTTACCTCGGAACAGTAAGTAACGTGATTTTTTTTTCGAAATGTGTATTGAGAATATAATGATCGATGAGATTTCACGAACTATAACATCAAGTTCGTTATTTAAGAATACGGATGTATAGAATATTGATGTAAATTCAATGTTGACTTTTCAAAATTGGTAAAGTTTAGGTGCTTGATATTACAAAATTGTAAAAGATTGTGAGAAATTATCTCGATAATAAACCGAAAATATAAACAGTTTGTACTTCGAATTGCAACTTTCAGTATTTTCAGGATAAATGTTATTTTGGAATGTTTTGCATTTAAAAATAAAAAAAAATTATCGATTAGAAATCTATGATATGGTCAATGTTCAAATAACTACATACCGAAATTACAAATTATACACGATTTTTTACCTCGGAACAGAAGGAACATGAATCTCTTCGAAATGTGTATTGGGAATATAGATCTAGATCATAATAAGAACTTCTGATAAATTCTCAATTCTAGTTTTCACGATATTCGATTAGATATATAAGATCAAATGAACATTTATTTTATTCTGAAAATATATTAGTTCCAGTGTTGTTTTTAATTATGTTTTTTATTTGTGAATTATTATTAAAAGTTACATTTGATCGTGTTTTGATTGAAGCAGTCGAAACATCTCATGAAATTTGTGAATTGTGCTTTACAATAAAATTCTTGATGTAATTCTAATTATCAAATTGGCATGTGTTAATTAAAGGTTTATTTTGCGATTTTCAAAGTTCACATGTCACTCTAATTAGATAGTTGGTAGAATTATCACATCTGTGCAAAAATAACACTAACAAACATTGTACTCCCTATGCTGGGTATCATTTAAGGTTTAGCGAATACAATTAAACAAGATGAAAACAATCAAAAAGCAACAGACGGTTTAAACTCACAATTCACTGTGATAACTGAGGAACTTCCGATTGACGCGTTTGACACTATTGACATAGTGTATGCGTCTAGGCGTTAATGGAGCGATCGTAGTGAGTGGAATATAAAGACTGGATAATTCGGGTTATTTTAAACGGGATTTTCAAGAGTGGAAGTGATCAATATTATAAAAATCCACCAATTTGGGAACCAATGACGAAAAAATTCCTGATTGGAAAAAAAGGAGTTTTTCATGACAAGATGGGAGAGCGGATATTTGGCCGCTGCAATAGGAGGGGTTGGCATCTCTGGTTTTGATCCTTGTCTCATTGGTCCTTAAATAGTTTTCTACATTATCTCATCCAGCTTACTTAGTTTAATTTTGGACTCTTTTGGAAACTGTTTGAAGATCTTCTTTGAACCTACTTGTTCAATTATAACCAAGCCTAGTCATAATAGATCCAAATGGTCCCCTTAAAAAGGTTTATGACATGTCCAAGATTGTTACCAGCAGGGTTAAAAAACCATTTAAAGATCTTCTCTGAAACTTCTGTCTGTGTCAACCTTGGCCAAAGTGAGCAGTGCAGGCTCTAGAGAGCCTCTCCTTTTCAGAAAAATTATTTCAAAATCAGTTCATATTTTCCTACTAGTCTACAGTGGATACACTGATACATGTAATTATAGTTTGATAGTGATACCAGGCCATACATAAAGAATGGTATTTTGTGATATCCACAGTAGTGTGTCTTTTTGGCCACATAACCCATAAGTTCTAAAATTAAGAAATAATTAGACTTGCTGCAAGTCTCTCTGTATTTTTTTTGTGTTTACTATCAAACACCCATTTACTATCCACATGAAGTACAGAAAAAAAAACACAGAGAGACTTGTAGCAAGTCTACATAATAATACATGGTAGGTATATCATGTATATGGTTATTGTCATTTAACCATGGGCTGGATCTTTATATTTGAATTTAACCCAGAGCGTTAGCAAGGAGAGGGGTTAAATTTACGAATATAAAGGCCCAGCCCATGGTTCAATGATTCACTGACAATAACCATATACCTGCCATAAATTATTTCGATTTTAATATGACAGAAAATACCATTTTTCGTTCAGAAGCGACCTTAGAGAAGGCAGATTTCCCATTTCCATTGCCATCTGAATCAAGACGTTACAATACACAATGTGATGTTTTCAAATAGATGCAAGTTTAAAATCCAAATCAAAACAATACACATTCATGACATTCTGTGTGTCTGAATGGCACGATTAAGTTAAAAAAATGTTCTTGATGTTTATTTCCTTTACAAACTAAGAAGGGCAAAATTCAAAACATGGTTGTTTTTCATTCCTTTTTACACTTATTCTGATACCATTTGCATATGTTCGAAGTATATGGTTATCGAGTATTATACTGGTTGACGATTAACAAGAGCCATGTTAGAATTAATAATATACTTCAAGCTTTGTATGTAAGGTGTTTACCCATTAAACTCTTCCCCAAGTTCTACATTTGGGTTCAGAGAGGAGAGTGGTTCTTGAGTTATGCTTCTTCAAAATTTTGTAAAAAATATGTGATGGGGTATCATGTACTATTCCTATTTTTGCCTTTTTGTTTCAGAAATGAACAAGATGTGGGAAATGCCATAAAGAAAAGTGGAGTCAATAGAAAGGATATATTTATTGTCACAAAACAGTGGCAAAATGGACGTGATGCTTGTATACAGGGTTTACAGAGAAGTCTAAAATGGTTAGTCTAGTAAGATTTGGTAGTGTGAAGTGGGTTTCAAAAACTGTTTAGTGCTTATATAATATTTGCAGGAGGAAATTTTCACGGTTTTCAGTCATGGATTTATTCGCTGGGTTTTTGTTTAAAGTTATTATGACTTTGTTCATTTATATTCAGGTTTTCAGTGGAAAGTTTGGAGTATAAATGTTTGTGTTTATCATAAAACAGGAATAGCATAAAAATTAATACCTGGCAAAATATAACATTCATACAGTATGCATTGACGTATTTCATTGAAAAAAGTATAACAGTCTCGTCAAGGTGATGAACATCAATGAAAGCATTGTTCTTGTTAAAATTAAACATGATTTAGCCATTTGGAAATTGTCTTCAAACATTTTCCAGATTGTTTTTTTGGAAAGACTGATCTCAAAAAATCACAAATTAAAGATAAAGAACAACAGGATAGGAAAAAAAAATTATCAAGCAGTACTGAGCTTGCTGAGTGGGATGAGCATCATATAAGTTTTGCTTGAACTAGTTTCTTGTGTACATTAAAAAAAATATGATTTTAATGTGTATGTTATACATGCATATTTTAATAACTACAGTAGTTTTATACCTCCACCTTATAAAGGGGATTCCTCTTGTTACAGTTTGTTTGGTTTGTTTACGTGGTTTAATATGTATATTAAAAGCCACATACAGATGACAATGGCTAAATTTGATAAAGTCACTTTATTTCTTTTCTATTACGGATGCATTCAATTATTTTTTTCACCTGCAAATTGTGTTTGGATTCAGATAGAATTCTATAAGAGCTATTCCATAAATAACTAGAAAAACTGTGAGCAAAGCTCACTAATAAATACCCCCACAACCCCATTTTATTCCAGAAATTATCAAATCAATCAAATGAAATTCTGAAATATAAGGTACACATCTACATTATGTCATGAACACTGAACTAAAGTTTCATGAAAATATATTCAGTGGTTCAGGAGGAGTAGCGGATAAGAGATGGGTACCCCCTTGTAATGTAAAGGCTAAGTCCATGTTTTGCTATGGGAAACCCCATAATGGCTAAGTCCATGTTTTGCTGAAATAGGAGGTGCACATCTAAATTATATTCCAGAAATTATAAAATCAATCAAATGAAATTCTTAAATATAAGGTACACATCTACATTATGTCATGAACACTGAACTAAAGTTTCATGAAAATATATTCAGTGGTTCAGGAGGAGTAGCGGATAAGAGATGGGTACCCACTAGTAATGTAATGGGCAAGTCAAGGTTTGGTATGGGAAACTCAAAAAATCAATCGAATCAAATTCTGAAATAGGAGGTGCACATCTACATTATGTCATAAAGGCTGTGTTAAAGTTTCATGAAAATCTATTCAGTGGTTCAGGAGGAGTAGCGGATAAGAGATGGGTACCAGGCTAAGTCCATGTTTTGCTATGGGAAACCCCATAATAGCTAAGTCAATGTTTTGCTGAAATAGGAGGTGCACATCTACATTATGTCATAAAGACTGTGGTAAAGTTTCATGAAAGTCTATTCAGTGGTTCAGGAGGAGTAGTGGATAAGAGATGGGTACCCCCTTGTAATGTAATGGCTTAGTCCATGTTTTGCCATGGGAAACCCCAAAAATCAATCAAATCAAATTCTGAAATAGGAGGTGCACATCTACATTATGTCATAAAGACTGTGTTTAAATTTCATCAAAATCTATTCAGTGGTTCAGGAGGAGTAGTGGATAAGGGATGAGTACCCTCAGGTGTAGCAGACGGACGGATGGATGGAAAGATCGTATGGGAAACTCCAAAAATCAATGAAATCAAATTCTGAAATAGGAGGTGCACATCTACATTATGTCATAAAGACTGTGTTTAAGTTTCAACAAAATCTATTGAGTGGTTCAGGAGGAGTAGCGGATAAGAGATGGGTACCCTCAGGTGTAACGGAAGGACGGACGGACGGAAAGACGGACGGACAACCCCATCACTATATACCCCCCACTTTTCAAGTGGGGGTATAATAATGTAGGGGGGAGTCGGAAGGCACTTTTTAAAAGGATCCACCATTCATAAAATTTTAATTCCTTTGTCTCACTGTTTCTTCAATAAAAATCTCCAATAAACCTCATAACCCAGAAATTTTACTTGAAGTGCCTTCCGACACCCACCCCCTTTACAATTATTTGTGGAACAGCCCCAATGGATCATCAGTTACAGTCACCCTACTTAAGCATCATTTAATAATTGAAACAAATTTTTAACAGAAATTCTACTGTTGTCTCGTAAAAAATGTTAACCAGAATTTTTAGAATGGGAGAATTAGCATTTAGGCCATAATAAAAAATATCCTACATTCTCAACCCTTCCAGCTTTTCTCAGCCCCTCAAAATATTTTATTTTGATTTCTTTATTTTTTTTTATAATATACAGCACTTTTCACTTTATATGTTAAAAAAATGTATTATTTGCTTATGGGGACAATACTACCTATTTTTATCTATGTTAATTTTGTAACATTTTACATAAATTTTTATTTTCAGATTGCATACAGATTATCTAGAAAAAAATTATTATGAACTTGTATGTGAATGACATTTCTATTTTTAGCTTAGATACAGATTATGTAGATCTTTTTTTGATTCATGGACCAAGAGATGGAAGAAATATAGAGACGTACAAAGCCATGCTGGAACTAAAGAAACAAGGTTTGGTCAGGTGGTAAAAATAGAACTTAATTGTAACAAGTTATCTCCATTTTGTTGAAATGGACTAAACCCTCTTCACAATTACAAGTACTGTGGGCTATTTTCTTCTAGTGGTAAGTGAGTGGATACATGTAATTTCCAAAGATAAATTTTAGTGGAAAATGCACAAACACGCTCAATTTCCACCAGAAAATAAAAGCTCTGCTGCTGTTGTGAAAGGGACTTTATACAACAGCTGTAACAATGAAATAATAACTGCAAAGAATATTTTTATTGGGACAAAGCTTTATGTGTACATATTTGCCATCTATTGCTACACTCAGGGGCCAAGTCATTTTAAGGATATCTTTTTATACCCCACCACACATATTGGTGAGATATTATGTGATATATCTGTCCATTCGTCCATTTGTCTGTCCCTCCCCCGAAGGTATCTGACTGACAACTTGTAAGAAAAATAATGTATGGTCTTCAAATTTGGTATGTAAATTGTTTACCAGAAAACTCCAGCCGAATACAATTTTGGGTTCAGAAGTCCAGGAGGTTCTAGTTTGATTCCCTTGAAACTTTGAAATTTATTGAGAAACCTAGCTGGGTATAATGTAATGCACCATTATTATTTTTATGAATGCAAAAAATTCTGTCTTTGGTCAAACTGAGTTTAGTGAAATAGAAAAAAAAATATGTTAGACTCTGATGCCTTTAGAATCTTCCAATATTTTTGATATGAGACAACCATTAATGAAATCGGGATTTATAAATTAAGAGACAGATTTTATTTCTAAGAATGAGAAACATTTGTGGATAATCTTCCTGTTATATCTTCAACGGGAAGATAATTTTATTACCCTTTTGACATTGAAACTGAAATTTGGTCACATTAACCACTTCCAGGTCATTTGGCCCCTCAGTCAAAAAGTTCCTGAAGAACATAAATTTGAAAATAGGGTTTTTCAAATCATAAATAGTATATTTTAGTATATTAATGGTCATAACATCATAAAAAGCCTTAAATAAAAGCTGATAGCACATAATTTTAAGAACAAGTCTCATATTTTAATAAAGTGTATGAATATTGTTTTGACACCTGTCAGAGGTCATGATGGGGCATCTCATGTATTTTTATTTGTTTCAATTTTGTGATGACCCCATGTTTTTACAACAGGCTTGGATTCCTTAGATAAAATGCTTTGAAATGATATATGACCTGAGACATTTGCTAACTGTGTATTGTAAGGGCAAAACTTCGAAATTGCCTGTTTTTGCCTTGAAGTGAATGGCAATGTTTTAACCGGTTATCGAGACCTATCTTTTCTGAACATATGTAAAGGGATGTAATCCACAAATCCTTCATTTAAAATTTAATTTGAGTCATTATTATATTTTTTACAGGTCTGTAGGTGTATCTAACTTTAATGTTCACCATTTAGAAGGTCTGCGTAAAGAAGGACTTCCATTTCCATCTGTCAACCAGATTGAACTGCATCCATGGTTACAGCCAAGGGAGATAATTGATTACTGTAAAAAATATGACATAACCATCATGGGTTATTCACCCTTGGTAAAGAGCCAAATGCTGAATTCTGATCAAATTTGTAATTTAGCTAAAAAGTAAGTAATATATGTAGAGGGTGTAGAATAGGATCTGTAAGTCTGATCATGTGACTTCTGAAAATGTACAAGAAACATTGCTTTTGGATACCTTTTGCCTCTGTTGTAAAATTAGAAATGGTTTGATTTTTTGTTTACAGCTAAAGTTAAAGTGTGTGATTGATTTTCTTTGAACTAGAATCTTTTAAGCTTCAAGAATTATACCCTTAATAACGTTATCTGAGACAGAAATGAAACAAAATGACACATTTTTCAATTAATGTCAAGTGAAATTGGTTCTGGCAGTGAGAAAGTTGGATGACAGTTTTGTCTCGCCCTCAACGAAAGTCGCGGAAAGCGAAACATAGGCGTGCAAAAGTATGACGACGGTGGCGGCGACAGCTTTAACTTTTACTAAATACAGGGTATTTTGAAAACCCTTTGATGTAGGAACATCATATTTGGTCCAGTGGTAGAACTAATCAAGTGCTACATGACGGACATAAAATCATGTGACCTTGACCTCAATTGCACGGTCCAGTAACCACGTTAAAATTCTCTGCTTAAGTCCATTTCTCAATAACTAGAAGGGGTAGGTTGATAATATTTGGTATGTAGGTTGGTCTTTGGTAGCACATGTCAGTCTGGCAGGTAACTTTTGTCCTTGACCTCAATTTTACAGATGAGTGGCCACGTTAAGTGTCTCTGCTTAAGTCCATTTCTCAATAACTAGAAGTGGTAGGTTGATAATATTTGAATGTAGGTTGGTCTTTTGGCGAGTACATGTCAGTCTGGCAGGTAACTTGTCCTTGTCCTCAATTTTATGGATGAGTGGCCATGTTAAGTTTCTCTGCTTAAGTCCATTTCTTCCATAACTAGAAGTGGTAGGTTGATAATATTTGGTATGTAGGTTGGTCTTGGGTAGTACATGTCAGTCTGGTAGGTAACTTTTGTCCTTGACCTCAATTTCGTGGATGAGTGGCCATGTTAAGTTTCTCTGCTTAAGGCCATTTCTCTATAACTAGAAGTGGTAGGTTGATAATATTTGGTATGTAGGTTGGTCTTGGGTAGTACATGTCAGTCTGGCAGGTAACTTTTGTCCTGAACTTCAATTTCACAGTTGAGTGGCCACGTTAAGTTTCTCTGCTTAGGTCCATTTCTCAATAACTATAAGTGGAAGGTTGATAATATTTAGTATGTAGGTTGGTCTTGGGTAGTACATGTCAGTCTGGCAGGTAACTTTCGTCCTTGACCTATAATTTCATGGTTGAGTGGCCATATTAAGTTTCTCTTCTTAAGTCCATTTCTATATAACTAGAAGTGATAGGTTGATAATATTTAGTATGTAGGTTGGTCTTGGGTAGTACATGTCAGTCTGGCAGGTAACTTTTGTCCTTGACCTCAATTTCATGGTCTGGTGGCCACATTAAGTTTGCCTGATTAAGTCCATTTCTCATTAACTATAAACAGTAGGTCTATTATATTTAGTATATAGGTTGGTCTTGGGTAGTACAAAAAAACTACATGTCAATCTGGCAGATGACTTTTGTTTTTGACCTCAATTTCATGGTCTAGTGAACATGTTAGTTTCTAATTTTCTGTTAGTAGTAGGTCAATGATATTTTGTATGTTGGTTGGTCTTGGACAGTGCTTTACAGTCTGCCATATGACTTGTGCACGTGATCTTAATTTCACAGTCTAATGAGCATGTTCAATTTTCTGATAAGTTCATTTAGATTTCACATGAATTTAGAGGTCAAGCAGGGACGGGCGAGACATTTTTTAGGGTCCTCACTTGTAGTGCATTATATATTAGAGCTCTTGATTTTGAAAGTGAAAGTAGATGATACTTACAAACCCTATTAGAAATTAGTGAACAAATCAGCAAAATGCAAAATTTGTACATAAAAACATGGAATGTCTCCATTATCAAAACACACAGATGAATCCAGGTAAAATACAACAACAAGCTTTTCAGTGAAAGGGTATTTGCCAATAATACCACGGCTATTAATCAATCAGAATGCAGCTTACTTACATAAGGTGTAATATAACTGAAATAGTTTATAAGTATTAATTCAGTAATGTTTAATTAATAAATAACTAAAAAAGTCCTAAGTATTAATACAGTAATGTGTAAGGCTACATCAAATTAATTGATAGATTCTCATCCCCACCCGCCCCATTTTTTCTGAGCTCAATTTTTTTTTTATTTTCAATTATTCAGAAATTTTCTTTAAATTCCTATCAATTTTAGTGAAAATCAGTAAAAGATATAAAATAAAAACCTCCCACCCGCCCCAGATTTTTTTTTAACAAGTGGATGAGAATCTACAAATTAACTTGATAGGGCCTAATTAATACCCTGGTAAATACTGTGGAATTACTTTTATTGGTGGACATCAATTTTTGTGGTTTTCATAGATATCAGTATTTCGTTGGTACATTTTGTACTTAAATTCATGGTTTAGAATTCTATGCATTAAAATTCTAAGGAAAAAAACGCATTTCATTGGGAACGTAATTTCATGGATTTAACAACCCACAAAATCCACAAAAATTGGAACCACACGATTAATAGTACTCTCACAGTAACTGAAATAGTCCTAAGTATTAATTCAGTAATGTGTAATTAATAAATAAAAGAAGTAGTCCTATATAGTATTATTTATTATATATATGCGTAATGGAAATTAATTAGGATTTTGTTTTTTTTATAATACATATTTAAAATATTTCACAGCTAATGATAACTGTTAATTACTCTGTTTATTTTAATGTTTATCATGAATTTAGTCTTTTGTGAGATACAGTAGAGAAACAAATCTTACTTGGTTTTCAGATGTTTTGTAACAAGATTTGTTTTAAATTTAATTCCATTTCTTCTGTTTTTGTTTACCTGTAGACAACAAAGATGGTTTCAAGACAGCTGCTATTGAAAATTGTTTAAATGTGCACATCAGACAAGTACCATCTATGGTAGTTCAGTGCAAAAAGCATCTTTTGAATGGAAAACAGTTGTAGAATTTTATACGAAATGATATCTAAAATTAATTGTTAAATATGATAAATTCTCCTTTTTTCAGCAGGAAAAAATTAGAGTTGCTTAAATCTAGTAAACTGGTATACCATATAGCTATAAATAGCACATTTCTAGTTAAAACACCGACATAGCTTACAGCTCTAGATAGCTCATTATTACACACCTTACGTGACTGGCTCTTGCACCAACACATCTTTGTATTTACATAGCTTAAAGTTCAGGATAGCTCATTATTACACACCTTATATAAGTAGCTCCCACTCTGACACACCCTTGTATTACTCTATCTCTCATAGGGCAGACTACTAATGTAAATGAAAGTTTAATAGGATCTTGCATAAGGTCAGATTAAAGATCGGGCTATCTTTCACAAGTGTAAGAAATTTCGTCTTTTCTCGAGTGGAGCGTAGCTGAACGAGAGGAAAAGACGTAGAATTTCTTACACGAGTGAAAGATATCCCGATCTTTCATTTTGACTGAATGCAAGTTCCTATTTCTTCCGTAAAACACGGATAGAAATGTCTAGAAACTTATACCATGTGAACAACGTTGTCGCCATTTCAGTGTTCCTAACATTATGACGTCAGGTGTTTTATGACGTTTAGTCATGGTTACGATTGTTGTATCACAAAAATCAACACGTCTGGTTGGTCATTTACCGGTGTGAGATGAGGTCGCGTGCATCGATCTCACATGGGTCATCTCCCACTGTAAACCACCATTTACGGAAGAACAATTGGTCACACTGCAAAATCAATGATACACCTACAATATACCCGGTACTTATATACCCTCTTCAATACAGGTATGATAAATCCACTGCTCAGATATTAATTAGATGGAGTGTTCAGCATGGATACATAACCATACCAAAGTCTTCCAAACCCAACAGAATCAAAGAAAATATGGATGTATTTGATTGGTCACTGTTAGATGAAGATATGGAGTTATTGGTAAGGATTTAGTGAGGCTCAATAAGGGACCTTCTTGTTAGATGTATATCTGGAGTTATTGGAAAGGATTTAGTGAGGCTCAGTAAGGGGATGTATATCTGGAGTTATTGGAAAGGATTTAGTGAGGCTCAGTAAGGGACCTTCACTGTTAAATGTATATCTGGAGTTATTGGAAAGGATTTAGTGAGGCTCAGTAAGGGACCTACACTGTTAGATGTATACATAGAATTATTGGTAAATATTTAATGGGGCTCAGTAAGAGACTTACACTATTAGATGAAATATGGAGTTACTTTTAAGGATTTATTTAGGCTCAGTAAGGGACATACACTGTTAGATGAAGGAATTTAGTTATTGGTAAGGGATTAGTGGTTTCAGTGAGGGATTTACCCTGTTTTATAAAGATATAGAGTTTGAATAAGTCACATTTTGTTCATATTGTGGAGTCCTTAATCATCTAAGAAAGATGTTAAATCACTTCTTGATTAAGTTCCATTTTTATTTATTTATCAACAAGGTTCTGTATAGGGGATAAGACACTTTAAAATTCCAGTACATTTAGACATCTGTCATAGATTATATAGGAAACTTCATTAATACTAGTACTGTGAGAGGGGAAAATTTTGCGAGGGGTTTTGTTTTTGTTAATTTAGTGGTAGCTCATAATTGCGAATTTACCCTTGCATAAATTTGTGTTTATTACAGACATTATGAAACATAAGGTATTAATGTAAGCTGGACATTTTTGCAAGGGCTTTATTTTGGCTAANCTCAATAACTAGAAGTGGTAGGTTGATAATATCTGTATGTAGGTTGGTCTTGGGTAGTACATGTCAGTCTGGCAGGTAACTTTTGTCCTTGACCTCAATTTCAGGGTTGAGTGGCCACGTTAAGTTTCTCTGCTTAAGTCCATTTCTCAATAACTAGAAGAGATAGGTTGCTAATATTTGGTATGAAGGTTGGTCTTGGGGAGTACATATCAGTCTGGCAGGTAACTTTTGTTCTTGACCTCAATTTTATGGTTGAATGGCCACGTTAAGTTTCTCTGCTTAAGTCTATTTCTCAATAACTACAAGTGGTAGGTTGATAATATTTGGTATGTAGGTTGGTCTTTGGTAGTATATGTCAGTCTGGCAGGTAACTTTTGTCCTTGACCTTAATTTCGCGGATGAGTGGCCACGTTAAGTTTCTCTGCTTAAGGCCATTTCTCAATAGCTAGAAGTGGTAGGTTGATAGTATTTGATATGTAGGTTGGTCTTGGGTAGTACATGTCAGTCTGGCAGGTAACTTTTGTCCTTGACCTCAATTTTGCGGATCAGTGGCCACGTTAAGTTTCTCTGCTTAAGGCCATTTCTCAATAACTAGAAGTGGTAGGTTGATAATATTTGATATGTAGGTTGGTCTTGGGTAGTACATGTCAGTCTGGCAGGTAACTTTTGTCCTTGACCTCAATTTTATGGATGAGTGGCCACGTTAAGTTTCTCTGCTGAAGTCCATTTCTTCTATAACTAGAAGTGGTAGGTTGATAATATTTGGTACGTAGGTTGGTATTGGGTAGTACATGTCAGTCTGGCAGGTAACTTTTGTCCTTGACCTCAATTTTATGGATGAGTGGCAACGTTAAGTTTCTCTGCTGAAGTCCATTTCTTCTATAACTAGAAGTGGTAGGTTGATAATATTTGGTACGTAGGTTGGTATTGGGTAGTACATGTCAGTCTGGCAGGTAACTTTTGTCCTTGACTTCAATTTCATGGTTGAGTGGCCACGTTAAGTTTCTCTGCTTAAGTCCATTTCTCAATAACTATAAGTGGAAGGTTGATAATATTTAGTATTTAGGTTGGTCTTGGGTAGTACATGTCAGTCTGGCAGGTAACTTTCGTCCTTGACCTCAATTTCATGGTTGAGTGGCCATATTAAGTTTCTCTTCTTAAGTCCATTTCTATATAACTAGAAGTGATAGGTTGATAATATTTAGTATGTAGGTTGGTCTTGGGTAGTACATGTCAGTCTGGCAGGTAACTTTTGTTCTTGACCTCAATTTCATGGTCTAGTGGCCACATTAAGTTTGCCTGATTAAGTCCATTTCTCATTAACTATAAATGGTAGGTCTATTATATTAAGTATATAGGTTGGTCTTGGGTAGTACAAAAAAACTACATGTCAATCTGGCAGGTGACTTTTGTTTTTGACCTCAATTTCATGGTCTAGTGAACATGTTAGTTTCTAATTTTCTGTTAGTAGTAGGTCAATGATATTTTGTATGTTGGTTGGTCTTGGACAGTGCTTTACAGTCTGCCATATGACTTGTGCATGTGATCTTAATTTCACAGTCTAGTGAGCATGTTCAATTTTCTGATAAGTTCATTTAGATTTCACATTAATTTAGAGGTCAAGCAGGGATGGGCAAGACATTTTTAGGGTCCTCACTTGTAGTGCATTATATATTAGAGCTCTTGATTTTGAAAGTGAAAGTAGATGAGACTTACAAACCCTATTAGAAATTAGTGAACAAATCAGCAAAATGCAAAATTTGTACATAAAAACATGGAATGTCTCCATTATCAAAACACACAGATGAATCCAGGTAAAATACAGCAACAAGCTTTTCAGTGAAAGGGTATTTGCCAATAATACCACGGCTATTAATCAATCAGAATGCAGCTTACTTACATAAGGTGTAATTAATATATAACTGAAATAGTTTATAAGTATTAATTCAGTAATGTTTAATTAATAAATAACTGAAAAAGTCCTATGTGTAATTAATAAACCTAAGTAGTAATACAGTAAATATACAGATAAATAAAGTCCTAAGTATTACCCGGTAATTCAGTAATGTGTAATTAATACCCTGGTAAATACTGTGGAATTACTTTTATTCGTGGACATCAATTTTTGTGGTTTTCATAGATATCAGTATTTCGTTGGTACTTAAATTCATGGTTTAGAATTCTATGCATTAAAATTCTAAGGAAAAAAATGCATTTCATTGGGAACGTAATTTCATGGATTTAACAACCCACAAAATCCACAAAAATTGGAACCACACGATTAATAGTACTCTCACAGTAACTGAAATAGTCCTAAGTATTTATTCAGTAATGTGTAATTGATAAATAAATGAAGTAGTCCTATATAGTATTATTTATTATATATATGTGTAATGGAAATTAATTAGGATTTTGTTTTTTTTATATTATATATTTAAAATATTTCACAGCTAATGATGACTGTTAATTACTCGTTTATTTTAATGTTTATCATGAATTTAGTCTTTTGTGAGATACAGTAGAGAAACAAATCTTACTTGGTTTTCAGATGTTTTGTAACAAGATTTTTTTTTAAAGACCTTAAAAAAATCCATTTTTTCTGTTTTTGTTTACCTGTAGACAACAAAGATGGTTTCAAGACAGTTGCTATTGAAAATTGTTTAAATGTGCACATCAGACAAGTGCCATCTATGGTAGTTCAGTGCAAAAAGCATCTTTTGAATGGAAAACAGTTGTAGAATTTTATACAAAATGATATCCAAAATTAACTGTTAAATATGATAAATTCTCCTTTTTTCAGCAGGAAAAAATTAGAGTTGCTTTATGTCTAAAATGTCAGGTAACATTCTTAAATCTAGTAAACTGGTATACCATATAGTTATAAATAGCACATTTCTAGTTAAAACACCGACATAGCTTACAGCTCTAGATAGCTCATTATTACACACCTTACATGACTCGCTCTTGCACTGACACATCTTCGTATTTACATAGCTTAAAGTTCAGGATAGCTCATTATTACACATCTTATATGAGTAGCTCCCACTCTGACACACCCTTGTATTACTCTACCTCCCATAGGGCAGACTACTAATGTAAATGAAAGTTCAAATGGTCACACTGCAAAATCAATGAAACACCTACAATATACCTGGTACTTATATACCCTCTTCAATACAGGTATGATAAATCCCCTGCTCAGATATTAATTAGATGGAGTGTTCAGCATGGATACATAACCATACCAAAGTCTTCCAAACCCAACAGAATCAAAGAAAATATGGATGTATTTGATTGGTCACTGTTAGATGAAGATATGGAGTTATTGGTAAGGATTTAGTGAGGCTCAATAAGGGACCTTCTTGTTAGATGTATATCTGGAGTTATTGGAAAGGATTTAGTGAGGCTCAGTAAGGGGATGTATATCTGGAGTTATTGGAAAGGATTTAGTGAGGCTCAGTAAGGGACCTTCACTGTTAAATGTATATCTGGAGTTATTGGAAAGGATTTAGTGAGGCTCAGTAAGGGACCTACACTGTTAGATGTATACATAGAATTATTGGTAAATATTTAATGGGGCTCAGTAAGAGACTTACACTATTAGATGAAATATGGAGTTACTTGTAAGGATTTATTTAGGCTCAGTAAGGGACATACACTGTTAGATGAAGGAATTTAGTTATTGGTAAGGGATTAGTGATTTCAGTGAGGGATTTACCCTGTTTTATAAAGATATAGAGTTTGAATAAGTCACATTTTGTTCATATTGTGGAGTCCTTAATCATCTAAGAAAGATGTTAAATCACTTCTTGATTAAGTTCCATTTTTATTTATTTATCAACAAGGTTCTGTATAGGGGATAAGACACTTTAAAATTCCAGTACATTTAGACATCTGTCATAGATTATATAGGAAACTTCATTAATACTAGTACTGTGAGAGGGGAAAATTTTGCGAGGGGTTTTGTTTTTGTTAATTTAGTGGTAGCTCATAATTGCGAATTTACCCTTGCATAAATTTGTGTTTATTACAGACATTATGAAACATAAGGTATTAATGTAAGCTGGACATTTTTGCAAGGGCTTTATTTTGGCTAATTTCCTGATTGGCACATATTTGCAAAAATTTCCCCCTTGTGTAAATTTGTTTTCATTGCATATGTAACGAAACCTAAGTTAGAATCGTGAAAGTAAAAACCTCATGATTAGGTTTGAAATCAAAATCGCAAAATTTAAACCACACGAAAAAATCCCCTTTTACAATATTGCAGAAATAAACCTCATGCATAGGTTAAGGAATCAGAAACCCTTTTACATGCAGTATATACATTTTGCCTGTATTTATGAAGCCATAAGAAATAAAGCATTTAAATTTGGATAAATATATTCTCTAATTTGTAGCAAACTTAACCAATGCCTGACTGGTGTGATAAAAATATTTCTCGTCTCTAGTGAGAGAACAACTCGCGTGAAATTTCCGGCCAAATCTATTCGGAACACAATCCTCGGCGTTTTGCATCCAGTCATTAGAGAAACAATTCCCACAACTTAAACACTTTAATTATGAAATTTCTCACATCTCATTAAATAAATTTTCAAATGTTTAAAAGCTCGGCAAGCCTCGCTTTCAAACATTTGCAAAATTTATTGAACTCAATGTGAGAAATTTCATAATCAACTAGTTCTCGTTGTGGAAACTATATTTCTCTTACAAGTACAGTGGAACTTCAATGGCTTGAACAACCAAGGGATCTATAAAAACAGTTGGAGCTAGAGGCGTGTTTGAGCTATCGATGTCAAACTGTGTTTTAATTCTAACCTAGGGTCCAGAAAAAGGGTTCCAGACATCCATGGTGTTCAAGTTATTCCAGTATGAGCCGTCAAAGTTCAACTGTACTTAACACAAACTGTGTAAATAAAAGTGAAATGTTATTAGTATGATCAAATCTTTCCTCATGCTTAACCCATTTGTCTATACAAATATAACGATCATGAACTTGAAATGATAGATTTTAGATACATCTATCAAAATAATGCATATGCATAAAAAAATGCTTTAATAAAAAAATTTTGATGTGACCTTTTGTTTTTCATATGTTTTAGGCCTTAACTGAAATTTATCAACTTACTAAAAATTCTATTTACAAGCTGAATAAATATACCATATGAATTAATTGATCATCATTCAAATATGCTAAAAATTTATCTTTTCAAAGAAAAATGAGTCAAAAGAAATTTCTAAAAATCTTTTTGTATCAAGGAATTTTTTTCAGCAGAATCTTATATATAGATTCTACAATAGACTGTACCAGCATACTGTATGGTTGTTAGGCCATGAAAAATTAATTTATTGGTTCTCAGGCCTCTCTCATCTGGTTGGAGGCTTTGAAAATCCCATTTTTTGCCAATTCAACTAAATAAAAATAAAGAATTACCCCTCACTACATTTTTGGTGTTTTTTCAATGAAAAAAAGCTGACCCATCTATTTTTTGGCAAATAAAAAGAAAAAAAATCACTTCCCTCTCTCATCAGTTTCAATGAAAAATGGCCTGAGAACCAATTAATTAGTCCCCTACCGGCTTCACCGAAGGGGACTTTATGTTTGCACTTCGTCAGTCCGTCAGTCTGTCAGTCCATCACACTCAGTTTTCCGGACTTTTTTCCTATACTATAAAAGATATTTATCTAATATTTGGTATGTAAGTCTACCACCATGAGTTACAGACCAACTTCGAGCTTGGTTCCGATTCATTGATTTTGGATGGAGTTATGGCCCTTTAACTTAGAAAATTTTTGTAAAATATAGGTTTTCCGGACTTTTTTCCTAAACCATTTCATGGGGTATTAATTTTTGCTTTATTCAATTCTAACACAACAATCATGAAAATTCATATTCATGAATATTTCACTGTTCACCTGAATATATATGAACATAATGACTCTTATTAAGAACCCGTGAATATAAAATCCTTCTAATATAAAACCATGCAAATAAATCCAAGACTTAAAACCTCAAATATAAAACACTATATTTTTTTTTACCTGAGTGTGAAAGTAGTTTTTTATTGACAGTGGCCTTTACTAAGTGAGCTTAACATTTTTTTCACAGGATCAGAATGGTAAAGAAGAAATCAGATGTGCATGGAATGTTATTAATTCAGAGTGGCTGGGATGATGATTTGGTAGGTCTAATATAAGAATATAGAATGACAGAAACTATCATACTAGAGTCTTGATCCTTTGTTGACTGCTGGGTGGTTACTCCGTTTGTTATCTTTGGTTGTATAACCTTACTATGTTTTAGTGGGAATATAGTCTGATATTGGACTCGATGGAAAACGGCATTCAAACATCTTATACACAGAAACTACCAGTCCATTCAGAACCAAAATTAGTCTCAATTGTTCCTAGGTGATCCTTTTCAAAAAAGGTATCTGGTAGGTCTGTATCTCATCCAAGACGGCTGCCAGTCGGGAACATAGTTTAACATTGAACCCTATGATAAACACATTCAAAGGTTTTCTTCTCAGAAACCAAACTTTGTCACTATGTCACTTCAAAAAAGATATCTGGCAGGTCCATACTTCATCAAAGAGGGCTTAAAAGTGGGGAACTTAGTTTAACATCAGACCCTATGGAAAACAGCATACAATGCTCATTTTCTCCCAAAATACAGTTCAACTAGAACCAGACATAGTCTCAGTAGTCCTATGAGGGTCTTTTCAAAAAGATATCCAGCAGGTTCAAACCTCATCCACAGTTTATCATTGGACCTCAATCTCTGAAATCACAAATCTACTTGGAACCACTCTTGATCACAACAGACCTTGGATTGTCCCCTTCAGAATTTGTGCATGAAAGGTTTGCATACAACCTAAGGTGGCTACCAACAGGGAACAAAGCTTATTATTTTTGCCCTATTAGAATGCTGTTTATATCTCTGTGTGAGCCATGGTCAAGATGAGAAATATAAGCTCTTAATGGCCTTTTGCTTGTCTTTTCATACCCCTGCAAACAAAGTTTGGGGGGTATATAGGAATCATCCTGTCTGTCTGTCTGTCTGTCTGTCCGTCTGTCTGTCCACACTTCTCGTAAGCACAACTCCTCATAAACCACTCAAAGGATTTTGATGAAACTTTACACAAAGGAAGGACACCATATGGAGATGTGCATGAAGGAATATAATTATTGTCCGAAACCAGGAAGGGGAGATAATTAGACTTTGACTTTTCGTTGATTCCCTATGTATGAGTTACCTCTTAAGCGCAACTCCTCTTAAACCACTTGAAGGATTTTGATGAAACTTTACACAAAGGAAGGACACTATATGAAGATGTGCATGAAGGAATATAATTATTGTCTAAAACCAGGAAGGTGAGATAATTTGACTTTGACTTTTCGTTGATTCCCTAAGTATGGGTTACCTCGTAATTAAGGACACTATATGGAGATGTGTGTGAAGAAATTTAATTACTGCCTAAAACTAGGAAGGGGAGATAATTTGACTTTGATTTTTCGTTGATTCCTTATGTATGGGTTACCTGGTAAGCGCAACTCCTCTTAAACCACATGAAGGATTTTGATGAAACTTTACACAAAGGAAGGACACTATATGGAAATAAGCATGAAGGAATATGATTATTGTCCGAAACCAGGAAGGGGAGATAATTAGACTTTGACTTTTATTGATTTCTCCTGCAATAATTTTCTCCTGCAATAATTTTTTTTTCAAGAAAACCAGAGGCTCCCAGGAGCTTGTATCGCTCACCTGGCTTTCAGTTGCCACAATCAAGGTAACATTGTAAGTTATACAGTTGATCTTCAGTATCTCAAACTTTCGTAGCTCAAACACCTCCAATATCTTGAACTGTTTTTAAAGTCTGATCATGTTTTACTATATTTCTTTGTTGGGCTTTTTTGACAAAAAACATTCTTGCTAAGGACCACTTTCGACACTAGTTTTGAAGTGGATATGTCATTTTGTAAATGGCAGTCAACAAACAATATTCAACATCAGTTTTGAAGTCGCAACATCAATATCTTCTTGGAAATCAAATTTCATTGAAATCGGACAATGTTGAATTTTTCCGCCTTTTTTGGCAGCCATTTTAAAAATTGCGGTCAGCAAACAATTTTTAACATCAGTTTTGAAGTTACGACATCAAGACCAATTTGGAAACCAAATGTCATTGAAATCGGACAATGTTGAATTTTCCCGCCTTTTTTGGCGACCATTTTGAAAATGGCAGTCAACAAACAATTTTCGACACCGGTTTTGAAGTCGCAACATCAATAACTATTTGGAAACCAAATTTCATTGAAATCGGACAATGTTGAATTATCTGGCCTTTTTTGGCGGCCATTTTGAAAATGGCGGTCATCAAACAATTTTCAACACTGGTTTTGAAGTCGCAACATCAATGTCTATTTGGAAACCAAATTTCATTGAAATCGGACAATGTTGAATTTTCCCGCCTTTTTTGGCGGCCATTTTGAAAAGGAACAATTTTCAACATCAGTTTTGAAGACGCCACAGCATGGCAAACATTTCATCAATTTACACTTAACCTTCATCTTCTATAGTTTTGGAAATAAAAGATGAAAAATACGAAAATTTTAAAAATTCGGTGAAAAAAGGGCAATAACTCCTACAAGGGTTTATGGATTTTCTTCAAAATTTCAGGGTGGGTAGATAATGATATGCTGAACATTTTTGCAATTTACACTTGACCTCTATCTGTTACACTTTTTGAAATAAAAAAATAAAAACTGCAAAAATTTGGAAAATTTAACGGAAAAAGGGCTATAACTTCGAGATGAGTTTTCAAATTTTCTTCAAAATTGCACAGTGAATAGATCTCATCATGCTGATCATTTTTATCCCATGTCAGATTTTTTTATATCTGTAGCGGTTTTCGTGTTATTAGCCAAAAACTGCAATTTACCCCTATGTTCTATTTTTAGCAATGGCGGCCATGTTGTTCGACAGAGGGACAAACTGAACATCAGTTTGAGAAGCCATACCCTGATGATGATTCAGGCCAAGTTTGGTTTAATTTGGCTTAGCGGTTTCAGAGGAGAAGATGTTTGAAATTGTTGACGGAC
>MJUU01038725.1:0-38358 GCA_002080025.1 Modiolus philippinarum | reverse complement strand
AAAATTGGCCGATTTATTATTTCAGCTTCCAAATATGGGTACACTATAATAAAATTTAACGACTTTGGTACCAACATGGATGACCTTCTACTATCTGCATATGATCGCGGCTTCAATTTCATTTTCATTCAGTATGTTATAGAATGACGCCGAAATATCTTCAAAATGAGAAATTTTTTTCTGCATTTTTCGGACAGGGGGTGACCTCTGGGAAATAAAGCTCTGAAAATCATAACAGGTGACACATTAATGAAATGCCGTCAAATGATGTTGTTTGGTGTGTGGCTTGCTAAAAATGTAGGACATGTCACGTTTTGAAGTTTATAAATATTTCTATAGGTATCATGTGCGCAATTATTGACTTTCGAACAGGGATCCAGTTTTGAACCCAAAGCTGTATTCAGTTTTAAAAACTACAACTCCTACGATTGGTGGATAATAAAATTAAATGTTTTAAAATAAAATACTATGTCATGTTACAATTCGGTTTATAGCAAATCTGATTTCAACAATGTAACCCAGAGGTGATAATTTGACCTTTTATGGGATCTGGTCGACACAAAAATATTTTATTATTTTCAATATACCCCTTTTTGAGCCTCAATTTACACCAAGAAACGCCGCATGACCCCCCATTTTTTATTTTGGAATTCGAAAGATCTGTATAAGTACTTGTCATTTTCAGGACTCCCGGGATGAAAAAAAAGCCTTCGTCTATTTTTAGTTTATCGCTAAACAGGGGAACTCCCCTATGGAAAATGCATTGTAAATAATTGCGCACTTGTAACCTTGAGAGTTTCAGGAATTTTACCATTATAAGAATCATATTTTTGAAGTTTAAGTGGTCATACTAGTTGATGATGTTAAATAGTTGCTAAATTATTTGATTTTATGTTAGAATTTCAAAAATTATTGGTCTTTCACATTTTCAGGAAATTTACCAAATTTGGCACCGAAGTCAAAATTCTAAATTCTTATCTTGGATTCCAAAAGCAATTTAAGTTATTCCCCATGAAAATGTAAACCACAAAATTAAAATTATACATAAAGTTCCAGTCATATGCTGATTACTTATTGTTTAACTTTTTTTGTCCCTTCACGGCATGCCCCCAGGGGTCATACCAAATGTCCGCTACCATTAGCAAATTAGAATAAAGGGCTACGCCGAGGGCAGCATGATACGACCGCAGCATGTCGTCCACTGAAATTTGAAAAAGTGTAATTTAAAGTGAGTATGGACATAGGAAAGAGCTTGACACAATAATTAGATGGACGCAATAAGGAGATTGACCGAGTAATTAGCTGGACACAAACTAAGGAAAATAAAAATTAGCCCTTATGACTCCTTATGATTTCTCTTTGACCCTCTATAGCTCAGAAACGGTAAGAGCTACGCCCAATCCATTGACATGATGCTAAAAGCTTATATCAAGAGGAATCAAAAGAAAAAAATCCCATCGAAATGCGATGAAAAATAAAAATTTAAGGTAATCTGTAAATTTACGATTTAGGCCCCCTTCGGCCCCTCATAGCTCGGGAACGGCAAGAGCTGCATCAAATCCGTTGAAATACTACTGAAAACTTACATCAAGTAGAATCCAAAGAAAAAAATCCCATCGAAATCCGACGAAAAATAATTTTTTTAGGTTATCTGTAAATTTACGATTTTGGCCCCCTTCGGCCCCTCATAGCTCGGAACGGTAGAGCTACGCCAAATCCGCTGACATATAACTGAAAGCTTACATAAAGAGGAATCAAAGAAAAAAATCCCATCGAAATTCGATGAAAAATAAAAATTTTAGGTTATTTGTAAATTTACAATTTTGGCCCCTTCAGCCCCCTCATAGCTCGGAAACGGTAAGAGCTATGCCAAATCCGTTGACATGGTGCTGAAAGCTTACATCAAGAGGAATCCAAAGAAAAAAATCCCATCGAAATCCGGCGAAAAATAAAAATTTTTGGTTATCTGTAAATTTACGATTTTGGCCCCCTTCGGCCCCTCATAGCTGGGTAAGGAAACAAGTTTCCAAAAATCTAAAAGTAGAGCGCGACGATAATTTTTCATTTGGAATCCTTTGGAAAAAATTGCATCAAAATCGGACTAAAAATTAAAAAATGAAATTTTTGAAATTCGCCCCTTTTGGGCCCCATTTATCTCGTGAACGGTACATGCCACGTGAAATCCGTTGGCATACCCCAGATTGGAAATTTTCTAAGGAGTTTACTGAAAGAAACCCCATCAAAATCCGATAAATAATAAAGATTCTACAGTCAAATATGTGAAAACAACCAATTTAACCCCTTTTGGTCCCTTTTTCTAAAACGGGTGGGGCCAGGAACATAAAATTATAGCCTGGGCTAAAGCATGTGCCAAGAAACATCATACTAAAATTTGAAAATGATCTGTTCACTGGAACCAAAGTTATGCTGTCCACAGACACAAAAATACCCAATTTTACCCCTTTTTGGCCCCTTTTTCTGAAACGGGTGGGGCCATAAACCCGAAATTAAAACCCGGGATAGCCATTATGCCAAGAAACCACATACTGAAATTTGAAGATGATCCGTCCACTAGAAACAAAGTTATGCTGGCCACAGACGCCGACGACTGCGCCATAACATAATACGACCGCAAAATTTTTGCAGTCGTATAAAAATATAATGGAACTCATATAGAAAGTTTCAGATTACAAACATAAATACTTCAGAAGATTTTGCATATTACTGGATAACTCAAAATACAATTTCGCTCATTATTCCGCCCTGAGGGCAAATTTCAAAATTCCGAAACCTTCGGCACAGACAACTTTTAAAGTGTTACTTATACCCTTCAAACAAGGTTTCTGCAACTTAAGGTGTAAGAGAAGTTCTAGCTGAATCGTCTTTTTCCATTTTTTGGACCCCCTAGAGGCCATGCCCTGAGGGGTCATACGAAAATTCCGACGCCCTCTGAGAAGTTGCTAGTGCTACATAATATGTGAGTCGATTCCCGGGTTTCAACTTTCTAGCCCAAATAGTCTTGGAGATTTCTTCAATTATTGGATATCGAGAAAATTCGTTTTCACCCATAATTTGTCCCTAGGGCGTTTGACAGAAACTCTGAACCCCTAGCGCTCTAGTGCAGATCATACTCTAGTATGGTGCCAATTTTCAAATTTCTACCTCTTATAGTTCCAGAGCTATCAGGGAGCACTTTACACATACGTATGTACATACAGTAAAATTACTTATGGACGGACTGTATTACATAATCTCCCCGCTTTCGCTAAGCGGGGGATAATTATCAGGCAAATCGACATGAGTAAATAGAACCAGTGTCTGCATCTTATAAATATTTGCTTTGCTTTTTAAAAGTGACCTGATCAAAGTGCAACTGTATTGGTAGGAGTTCTCTGTATATGTAAATTTTATCAATATAAAGATTGTGCAGTTGGTAACTTTCAAGCATGTGTTTAGGCGAACTGGTAGTTCAGGCCAAACTATTTAACACTGTGTGAAAAGTTTTAAGTAAATATAATGTACCTAATTCATTTTATCACAAAAGTGTGAATAAATGAAGAGAATATGCAGTGGCGGTTAAAGACTTTCTTCTGGGGGACCCATAATTTTTACGTAAGAGGGGCTGGAACCCAATTTTTTTCAATAAACTCCTAGGAATCTTAGATATTTTCCAACCAAAAGGGAAAGGGGGGCACTTATATGCAATAAATGTTCATAAAAAAAAACCATACAATGTTACAATGGAACAATTTGATAATGCTGCTTTTGTAGAAGTCACCATATAAGAACATAAACCATAGGGTAAACAGTACCTAAAAATAAGTTTAAAACAGGTCATGTAGAATATACATGTATCTAATATTCTACAGAATAAATATTTAACAAATGGATAGAGATCATCTCTTTTGTAATACACTTACGTTAAGTCTCTGATTAAAAAAAGCTTTTGTGTATTGTCAAGTTAAAGGTATAATCAAAATATAGGGAAAATGAAAGTGTCTCCATATTTTCTTAACATTGCTTACATATGTATTTAAAATAATTTGAAATTATGTTTATGAAATTTAATCATGTATAATACTTTTGTAATTGGCTTGATGGTACTTTGTATTGTGTATTCAAGTTATCATACTTTAAACTTTAAGTACACAACTCAAAAGGGTATTTATCAATATTTTAATTTCATTGTTACATACAGAATATTTTAAATGAAAAAAAAAGAGTTCATTACATACATCATGTACATTGTATTAGGATGGTAGGAAATAAGCATGCATAATCCTGATAATTTTTTTTTTTTGAAATTTTGAATCTGATATTTTTTGTACAATATTCTTGTAAAAAAGACTGAATATTTCTACTCCATCTTCTATAAAGGAGTACCATTTTAGTTTTTGAACTTTTACACATGATTTTTTTTTCTTGATTTCTTTTTGGTAATACATTTTACTATATAACTCTGTATTTATCCTCCAACAATGTACATGTAATTCTAATCTCTTTTATTTCTCTGGCTTTTGGTTTCCATGCTTTAGTGAATTATTGTACTCTTATTTACCAAACTGGTCAACCACACTAGTATCTTCCCATTATACTACCGGTAGTTTATATAAAAAGACACATCTTAAAATAATGTGCACTCGTTTGTTTTTGTTATGTCATTGTTGTTAAAAATATGTGTTCTGTTTCATAATACTTGTAATACATGCCACTTGTGGTTTGTGTATTCTGTATGCACTTAGTATGGCAAAAAGTATCAATAGAATTAATATCTATTGTCATATTAAAAAAAAAGAATGTCAAGATTTATACATGTACGTGTCATCTTTAAATCACAAATGCTCAAAGGCTTTTGTCAGTGTAATGTTTCATTCAATAGTTTTACATGTACCTCATTTCGTAAGTGATTTTGTTAAGATTTTTCAGAACTGGTCCTTTCACGTGGGTCCTTTCCTTCTTTTTTGGAGAAAATATACTAAGAGTTTTTGGAAAATTTGAAATTTTGATTTTGGTTCAGATGGAAGACTTACATTCAACAATTGTAGGAATTTACTATTATCATTTTTTTTAATTGTATGTAGAAATACAGAATTAACAAAATTAATTTTCATAACTTTTTACATGTGTATTTTGATTGACGATCAATCTATGTATCTCAAAGCTGGGGGCTTTATAAGCATCAGAGAAGATAATGATAGGGGTGGTTCATGTTATTATAGATATACATTGATTGGTGTCATGTTTGTATTTGCCCTGTATTAATGGGCTTTTGGTTTCTTGGGGGGGATAGGGACAAGCCACTTGAATATCAAAGGTATCTTTTTCTTGCTTTGAACATATTATATGACAAGGGTATTTCCATGTTATAAATATATGTGAAAAGTTGAGGAATTTTCAGATAGGCTTTGTGATAATGACATTTGTTGCATTTTAATCAAATACCAATTAGCACTTGACTTCTACAAACCACATGTCATTTCACTACTTTATCAAAACTTGTTCCATGTTTGATTCTATATGACAAGATTCATTGTATATACTCGGATCATTCATTTTCGTGGCCTCAAGTGTCAATTATGATGTCTTAATTAAAATTGAAAAACAATGTAGTAATCCACAAAAACTCTTTAATGTCCCCAAGAGAGCTCATGATGGGAAGGTATTTGTCTGCATATTTTATATTTCTGCTAAAAATTTGCAATAAGGCTTATTTTTGTAATTTAAATGATAAAGGTAAAATAATCAATGTAGAAGAAGTAGAAGTAGAAGGTGGGGTCCTGATGGGCCAGTAGCTCATCCCTACCAAATAAAAACAGAGTGATGACACACCTCCTCCCTTTTTACACAAATTTCCTGAAGTTGTTCTTTTATATTTATAAAATTGTACTAAACAACCTTTTTGTTCTTAAATTTGATATACTGCACTAAGGGAAATATTAGGCTGTAAATATTTTTGTCCATTAATATCAAGTAACAGTAGTTTCCCGTTTATAGGCTTCATCGTACGATCACACACCATATTGCGGTGATATGACATCACTTATCATTCATTCAGTGACAATAGGGTCTGCCCCTCCTTATTCCCAAGCTACACATGAATGCAGGATGTATCCATAAATTTGTTGTCTTTATCCATCTCTGTTATAATTATAATTATCTTTTTTTTGATTTGAAATGTTTTAAAAATTTATTTATCTTATTTTTTGAGCTTCGTTTTGAAAATAAAAAAAATATCATATTTCTTACCCAGTATTTCTTTTCTTCGAGTTGCATGCGGTTCTTCTGTATAAACCCATTCATAGTCCGTCTGAGAAACTTGAGCACCCATCGATAATCAGCTGATTTTTAACTTTAAAAGTAATGGGCTTTTTAAACGTCGGTGTTTTATAAGTTAAATGCACTGATCACTTTCATGATACACATGAAAGATTTCCTGTCACGTGGTATAAGGTTGACTACAGACCCCCAGCAAACAAAACTCAAGTCAGCCGCCATTACCAACATGGCGTCTATCATTGGCTCGGAAGTAGAAATCCAAGAGGTGGAAGTTGAATCGATTCCCGTTGAAGTACCTATAGAGACAGTTGAAACAACAGATGAGACCATTGAGGTCCAACCCATGATAGCCTTACAACCACTGCCAGATGCACAGGAAGAGATAATTTTACAAACCCGAGAAGAAGTTGTTGGTGATCCAAACCTCGTGTATATTGACAATATTCCCGTCCCTGCTCCTGAAATAGAAGTGTGTACTGAAGAAATTTCAACTTACAGAAAAGGAAAAGGAAGTAAAAAGAAGGGAGGACGCTCTAAAAGTTATGTGAGCGCAGGAACGCTTGGTGAATTCAGCTTTGATTCGCCTTCATCTTCAAAGAAATGGGAACAAAAACAAGTTCAAATCAAAACTTTGGAAGGAGAATTTTCAGTAACAATGTGGGCCACGGGTCAGTAAACTATATTCTATTGATGTTAAAGTAATTATTTTGACAAGAAATTCGTGTATTCGTGAAATCGACTAAGAAAAAGATGATATATTGAGCGAGTTTGTTTGGGGTGGAAATTTGCTTGTGTGGAAGAAATGACGTCATTGTCTTTTTATGGCATGTTCGAGTAGACACACCCAACACTATTCCACGCTTTTCCACTCAACAAGAGAGTTGTCAGTGCTTTTTTTCACGTATTCATGGGTTTGTTTTGATTTTGTAGTCGGCCATAGTGAAATCATGGGCGCCGCCATATTATTCAGCCATTGCTAGAACATGGCGGGTGAAAATGCAATGGCGGACCGCGGCCATTTGTAGTAAAGTGACCGTCAGATTTTCTATGGTTTAGGGCAACACAGTAGGGTGTTACATTCGAAGACGTTTTATTTTGATTAAATAGATGTCACTGAAGATGCTTGCTAGTGAAATTTGCTATCAATATCTCCAAATAACTTTTTATTGTGAAAAATTAATATGACCTTGGATAGCAGGCAAGATGGCTTCTTGCTTTGCATTCATCCATGGAAAATGTCACGTGATTTCTATATTTAGGTATTTCAAGTAAATATTTCATGGCCTCCTTTAATAAGCTGTAAAATCAAGTTTACTCATACACAAATGCATAAATAGGGTGTATAAATCTAAAACTTTTGTGAATCTTTTTAATAAATTGACAATTATTTAATTTTCAGCTTCAGAGTTAATATGTAAATATTAGAAATTTTCTAGGGCAACCAAAAGTGGTTTAAATAATGTTTTATTAATATTAATAATTGATTATGTTTTTTTATAATTACAAATGAAAAGAAAGGAAATGGGGTAAATGTCAAGGAGAAAACACCCCATATCCAGGTTTAAACAATTTGTATTTGTTAATACAAGTATATTCATAATTGAATTATAAATATTATTAATTGATTTATTCATTTATAAATGTTTAAAATTCAATTTTAAATATTTATAAAGAGGCAAATAAATAGATATATAGAATCCACAACAGCATCGAGTGAGAAACGACATTTCTACACTAGAGATAGTTAAATTTTCAAATTTTAAAACGCGAGGCTTGCCGAGCATTTAAAATATTTGAAAATTAAACTATCGAGAGTTCTCACAAGATACGGTTGTGGATTTTATTTCTCTAATGATTTCAAGGAGATTTTGGACATAAACATGACCCCCCCTTTTCTGATGATCCGAAATAATGTGTTCTTCGAGCGTGACGTCAGCAGGCATGGTCGCCTTTTTTCATCTTATCTATATTTGTACCCTAATGTTGTCGGCTGTCAAGGAAAAAGAAGCTGATAGAAGTTCCTTAATTTTATGTATGATATCAGATACAGGATGAATTTGGTATAGGCCAAAATCATTCACTTTGCGGCATCAGATTCTTTGGAATCCTTGATACCATTTTTCGTCATTAACATGTAATCATATGGGAAAAGTGAAAAAAATTGTTTCTACTTCATTTGCTTCAAAATTTGGACAAGTCTGTATGGACAACTGAAAATTTGGTCAGGACCAGTGAATTTCCTTGAGCTTCAAGTCTTGGACCAGTAAGGTTTTGAAAAAATTTAACTGCTGTAATATAAATATTAAAACATAGTTTATTAATATTTATACATTAGTAGGCAATATTTTTAAAGAGACCAATTATTAGAATAAGCAGTTAATTTATTAATAAATCAATTATTAGATATTAACAATTAATATATTAATATTAATAATTCTTGTATTTATTATTCATTTTATTGATATTAAAAAAATCTATTATAAATATTTAAAATTCATTTTATTGATATTAAAAAATCATTTATAAATATTTATATTTTTCATTTATTAAAATTATATGAAAATAATAATGGATTTATTAGTATTCATAAATGAATTGTAAGAAGGCAAATTATAAATATTAACAAGTAATTTCTAAATATTTATAAATCAGTAATAGATACATGTATTAATAGATAAATTGAAATATAAATATTTGATTTATTATTATTTAAAATTCATTAATATCATTAGTATCAACAATATATCAGCAAACAAAATACCGAAGGAAAAGGAAGTAATTTTAGGGTTTATTTTAATGATTGTATCCATCTTGTGTGCAAATTATATCCGGAATTTGTATAAGTGGTTTCCACTTGTTTTCCAATCCTTATACTTGTACTGTTGTACTTTGTTGTGTCGCCTGCACACATAATGTATGGTGACATCGTCCCTTGGTGTCTTTCCCATCTGAATTACTTGCAAAATCTAACCTGTTCAAAAAAAAAAAAAAAGTAATATTTAGTAAATAGCATATAAAAGCTGGCTCATCTGGATAAGGCACGAGGAGGAAGTTCTGCTGTAAATTATAATTTTGCACAGAATTATCCTGAAGCATCGTCCCTTGGTGCCTTCTCTACCTGAGTCATTTTGTCTAATCTATAGCAAAATTTGTACTCTATATTTCAAATGTCCACAGTGCTGGTGCCCTCTGATCACTTTATTATGCCCCCAGATCGAGGATCGGGGGCATATTGTTTTTGTCCTGTCTGTCTGTCTGTTTGTCAGAAACTTTAACCTTGGCTATAACTTTTGAACTATATAACATAGACTTTTGATACTTGGCAAGTGTATAGGTCTAATCAAGAGGAACATAAATATGCAAAAAAAAAATTAGGTCAAAGGTCAAGGTCAAAGGGGTCAAAAAGGGGTAAAAATCGGAATCTGGGGGCATATGTAGTGTTTCACAAACACATCTTGTTTTATTAATATTATGAATACACTTTATTTTGATAGTGTAAAAAATATATATTTATATATGTGTATTAGTCTCTGTAATAATTATTTTTGTTATGTTTTGTCATCATGTCCTCAATGGACCCTTGATTGGTTAATAAAGCATATTCTATGGTCCTATAGAGATCACTTTACTTGTCTTGCGGCGTCATCATCGTTGTCCGTCCCACTGTAACACTTTTCTCGGCAACTACAAATCACAGCCATTTGAAATTTTGTATGTGACTTTAGTTTAGGGTTCTTTATTGCGCTTAGCAAATTCAGGTCAGTCGGACATCTACTTCCTGTTTACCGACTTTGAATAATTTCAACAAGTACTGTCTTTGGTAAAAAATTTTGTATCTCTTTTCTCAGTAACTACAAATCATAGCCATTTTATGTGATGTAATATGGGGTTCTATATTGCGCTATAAAATTAAGGTCTGTCTGGCATATCTACTTCCTATTTACAGACTTGGAATATGTAAAAAAAAATTTTCGTAACACTTTTCTCAGTAGCCACTTGAAATTTTGTATGTGACTTTAGTATGGGTTCCATATTGCGCTTATCAAATTCATTTCTGTCTGACATCTTCTTCCTGTTTACTGACTTGGAATATTTTCAAAATATGATCAATTGTGCAAATTTTCTTAACACTTTCTCAGTTTATTTTATTGGTTAATCTTGAACTCCTTAAAAACTGTAAGTCATATTCCAACCAAACTTGCAGGATATGTTGTTCACCTGATTTAATTGTGCACCTGATACTTAAAATCAATTTTACAGATTTTAGAGGTTCACTGAGGAAAAATAGCTCAAATGTTAATTTGCTTTGTTAATCTTCAATACCTTCAAAATTATAATTCATATTCAAAACAACCTGATACTGTAAACTGAGAAATGTTCGCGGTCAATTGACAGGATTTTACTTCTTGCAGTTTTGAATTCATGCTGTCAAAGTGTTGACCATTGACTTCAATAATAGACATGTATATTCATGCTGTTTTATTTTCATGCTTCCATTCCAAATGTGAAAACCACGAAAATAAAACTGCCGCGAAAATTACACGGTTAACAGTACTTAGAATTTTGATTTTACAGATTGTAGAGGTTAATTTAGCCAAAAATGGCTCTTTTAAAGTGCAGGTCAACACAAATGTTCCATGGAACACCCATCAATTTTATCAATTCATGTAATTTCTGAATAAAATATTGTTTACACTAATTTTAGGGTGAATTCAAAAAAAAATATTTCAAAAATAGAGCAATTCATTATGACATGAATTGAGACAGCATGTTGACAAAGACAAAACAAAATGAACAAGAATGCCAGAAAACATGTAAATTACTATGTTACAGATCTAATTGGGCAGTTAAACCAAGTTAATACCTTTGGAACAAGTACACTGTAATTTCAATTTCAACACCTTTTGGCCACAATTTAGGCCTTGTGTGGTCCCCATTAATTATTGTATTTTTCAGGTCTGCACTTAATGCAAGGTGGCCGACACTGTCAAAGTTGGGAAGATACAAAGTTGAACATTGGACAATTATATCGGAAATGCTTTTCAAAGATCTTCTCCATACATGTACCTTGTTAGAGCCAAACTTGGCCACAATAGTCTTAAGTGGTCTACTTCAAAAATGTTTTTTTTTTGTGGGTTGATGCTTTGTCCAAGATGGTCCCAACCTAAGCTGGGAACAAATTAGGGAAGAAAATTGAAAGATCTCCTCTGAACATGCTAAAACTTTCCCACAATTGTTTTATATGGACCCAAAACAGTTGAACACAGACTAACTTTATCTTATAAACTTATTATTGTAATTTCTAGATATATATTCCAGGTGGGGATGATAAAATCAAATTAGAAGATGAAGTATCAGAAACAGATGCTGATTTTACAGAATATATGACTGGCAAAAAATTACCCCCTGGTGGAATCCCTGGACTTGACCTCAGTGATCCAAAACAACTAGCAGAATTTGCAAGGTAAGAGCACAATTCAAAAAGAAAAATGATGTGCTACATACTGTATTTTTTTCACAGTCAGCTTGGAACATTGCTTTGTTTTTTAATTTGGTCTCTAAATAAACATTGATGAGTATGTGAGTATTCCCTTAATCATAAATAAATAAATGAATTACAGATTCAGTTTGAGTTTCATTATGATTTATTGATATTTGAAGGAGTTGTTGACCTTTTGACTTAAAACTTGAAATAATAATTTTCCATCATTTTGAACACTGCTCGAGATATTGACTTGATGTTTGGTATGTTTATCGATCGAGAAAGGTCTATGATTTTTGTTTGAGTTCGAAGGTTTAAGCAGTTAAAGACATTTACATTGTCTGATAACACTTGGTAAACATAATTTATACAGTACAGCCAGGAATTTACCATGATAAATCACTGTGATAGACATTTCACTCAAGAACTTTTAGTGAAATATCTGTATTTATCTATCAAGATGCTTTTTTTGGTATTTTAAGTGATACATTCTACCACTTCAATTGTAAAAGAAAACATGATGACAAAACAGAAAAAAGATACATTTTTATAAAAGGAATGATACATATATGTCTATCACTGTATGTTTCTAGCTGTACTATATATATGTGATTTGATTATTTAATGAGAGATTGTAAATGACCATCAGTTGATTGACAGTTTTTTGTTCATATTTATGAATAAGGAATTAAAAACTTGTGTAATATACACCAATCATTTATTTGTTCATTGCATGTACTTCCTTTAACTCCCACCACTTGTAATGTGCTTATCATGGTGATCATTATAATAAAACCTGTTAACATGAACAGTGTTTTTGAAATCTTGTCTGTTTTTACTTTTAAATCTGTGGCAAAATATTAAGCAAAACTCCAGTGTGACAAAAATGCAAATAAAGATTTCAAAAACACTGCATTAAAATTTAGAGAGAATTCATATTTCAACAGATTTTTTCTCTTGAACAAGTTTTATTGAATAAATAACATCAGAATTTGATATTAAATTTAATTTTTGTGAACAGTCACTAATTATATTGCATGCTTGTTGATTCAACACTTACAATTCAGTCACTGATATAGATCATTGTGACCTTATTTTAAAGGATAAATTTTGGTCGCCTTGATTTAAAAGATGCAGATATTTTTGAGTGCTGTAGCAACTCAGTGAATCACAATTTCTAACATTATTTTAACTTCCATTTCAACTAACACAAATGCACTTCTTTGGTAAAAAGGTTTTTCTAATTATTTTTTTATTGTTTAATTACAAGAGTTTGACTAATTTAATCCTCTTGGTAGCCAAAGGGACTAGAAGATACCTGAATTTGCTAGCCCTGCAAGGATTTTAGTGGCTAGAAATTAATAAAATTTTGTCAAATTTTCCTGGTTTTGCTAACTGAAAGAGTTTATAATAAAAAAACTTGGTAGTCTTTCTTCGCTCTAAATGGTATGTTTAAGTGTTGGACCTTGGCTTAGATGGTGAAATAGACAAATAAAGTTATAGTATGCAGAAGTGTAGGTTATACATGTAAATCATCTCCACTTCAACTGGTTAATACTGATCCAGTGTTATATATTGTTTCAAAATTACAAGGAATTTCAGTTTTAAGTTTTGGACAGACTGAAATACTGGTGACTTTTCCTCATGTTAATTTGAAGTATTCAAAGAAAGCAGCTGGTGTTGATTGATTCCATTCTGAAATCATTTTACATGATAAAAAAAACTCTGTACGTAGTCTTTTGTGTCTGTAAGAAATTAAGATTAACATGAATGAAGTTAATGTCCATTTTTAATTTAGTTAGAGGCCTGTCAATTCATCTTCATTGCTAAAGCAATTGACATTTTGTTTTGATTGGACTTGAAAGATTAATGTTGCCTAGAATTCCAGTGTGGTTGGTTAGGCCAAATATAAGGTTGGAGATATCTTGTTCACACTGTTGTTGGACATTTTGGAATCAGAAGGTTTTGAATTTGTTTTACTGCACTGTAAATACACAAGTTTTGTGTAATGATCAATTTGCAGAGATGTTGATAATGGGCTTTTTCAATTATATACAGTAATGAAACTAAAGGAAATTTTATTATTTAATATATACTTTTATAGAACACTTTAACAATGAATTTAAGATAGTTGAAATTGAGAGATATTCAATAAAAGAAATCCTTTGTTCTCAATTTCAGTCTCCAGCCAAGAGACATGCAGTTGCTACAGCACTCAAGGTATTTATTCCACCGAGGGGTAGGATATATAGTTATTTAGGAACACAAATAATCTTAGTCCAATATTTATATTAGAAATTCTGTTAGAGCCATTTAAAACTATAAAACATTTATTTAATGGGTTAATTTACATGTATCTCTCACACCTTTTGGGAGCTTAGCTTACATTGTACATCTAATCAAGGAATCAACCTCTACTTAAGTTGTATTGGTATAGGGTCTATGAATTTGCATTTTTCGTATTATCATATTTCATAATAAATCCTGCATGCAGTCATTATGTCATTTGGAACACTGACATTATTTACAACCATTTGTTCTGCATTAACAATTGAGCATTTTTATGTACTGTTTATTGGCAGTGAAGTATTGCATGCAGGCAAAATATTTCGCTTTTTTACATGTTTATATCTTCATGATTAATAATCGTATAGGAATAAGAATTATGATATAAATTCTTCAGTGAAAACGCCACAGTCACAGAAAACAGGTCAACATGCTCTTAAAAGATGAGCTATACATACAAACCTCAATGTCGTATATTTTAATCAGCATACCTCTAATTCAAAATTGCAAACAGAAGCTTTTGCTTTAAATTTGGACTAACAACATTTTTTAGCGCTGAAGTGCCAGGATTGCATATATGCAAGTCAGAGATTCACTTAAGTAGATTTCCTTAGGAATTTATAGAATTAAATTAACTGTAATTGACAAGATGATATGTATACAACAAGCTTTTTTTGGCGATGTGACCATCAAATTTTTTTTATTTTCTGTAAATCTTTTTTTGTTGTTGAAAAATTCTGTACTGATGTAAGCTGGACATGTGTATATTTCAGGATAAAGCCGAGGAAACCAGCTGATGATGTACCAAGAACAGTTCCTTGTCCACACAAGGTAAGTGTTACCACTGTATACATCAGCAGCAAACATGATAAAAAGGGGAATTCCAAAATCTAAAATCCAAACACTACAAAACAAAAGCACTAGCAGTGTGAAACCCTACAATAATTGAGGTATTATCAGGTGCTCCGGAAGGGTAAGCATGATCGGTTTACGCATGTGTAAGATTACTGTTATTCTGTTAGCTGACTGACTTTTGATATTTTAATCATGTTTATTAATTCTGTTGATTGTTCTGAGCGTTGAAATAAGCACTTTCCCTTTAAGGGCATATATCCAATAGTTTCAGGGGAGATAATAGCAAACACAAAAGAAGGCAATGTTTTCCAGGAATTTGACATTGATAAATGTAATGTCACAAAGTAATTCCCAATTGTTTCTGAGGAAAAGGTAAATTTTACCCTCCAGTTTGGCAGACTTTAAGGAGGTTACCGATAAGAGATTTGTTAAAAGTTGTATATTTTTATGATTAACTCAGACATGAACTTGGTGACATATATTGTTTTAGACATTTTTGAGTAGCATATTATTAAAAGTACATGATGTCAAAATTTCATAAAATCGACAATATGAGAAGTCTGTAAAATAGTGAAATATAGAATTTGTAATAGGACAATTAATGCCACTTTTAACATAATAAGGGCTACATATTCATTGACTTACAGGCGTATAACATACTTTCTTAGGTAAAATTATTTTTAGCTCACCTGGCTATGCCAGGGTGAGCTTTTGCCATCACTTGGCATCTGGCGTCCGTCAGTCTATCGTAAACTTTTCTTTAAAAATCTTCTCCTCTGAAACCACTGGGCCAATTTAATCCAAACTTGGCCTTGGTCATCACAAGGGTATGTAGTTTAAAAAATGTGTTCGGTTAGTCCGAGGGCCAAACAACATGGCCGCTGTTACTAAAAATAGAACATAGGGGTAAATTGCTGTTTTTGGCAAAAAAATCGAAAATCGTTGCAGATATCAAAAATCCGACAGGAGTAAAATTGTTCAGAATGCCGAGATCTATCTGCTCTGCAATTTTGAAGAAAATCGGAATTCTTAAAGTTATAATCCTTTTTCCATGAATTTTTCAAAATTTATGCATTTTTTATTTTTTATTTCAAAAACTGCAACAGATAGAGGTGAAGTGTAAATTGGAATAATGTTCAGCATATCAAGATCTACATACTCTGAAATTTTGAAGAAAATCCAAAGGCCTGTGTAGGATTTATTGAATGATTTTTACCAATTTTTTTTTTCCAATGCCTTATGGTTTATTGGTTATTTCTCTTTAAATTCTGTGTTCAAATCTTCTTTGGTTAACTTTTCTCTTTTAAGCTTTAGAGAAATTCCCTTTTATAGCTTTGTTAAAACAATTATTATTTATAATTAAGAGCAAAAACAGTGTTTTTGTACAAATTTTTACAATTTTTTTGCAAAAATACTTTCTTTATCTTTACCTTATTATATGTTACAATTATTTTTCTATATAAGATATTTTGTCTTACAGGGAAGTGTTTGATTGGCCACTGTACTGTATGCTTTGCTGACATGAATTTGCTAGCAGTTTCTAGGCCTCATAGCCTGCATAATTTTTGTTGTTAAATAAAGCCTTTAATGATCAAGTGATGACATTAACCTTGAGAACCACAGATGGATTTGATTACTACATGGCATGTATGATGCTATGAGGTGCTGACTAAGTATTGTGACTTTGGTGCCTATATATCATCCAACATGGCCATCTGCGGGGAACTTAATTTATTACTGGACTGTATAGAAAGAGCACATAAAGATTTTTTTATCTGAAACAACTTTGCTAGTTAGAATAAAACTTAATCACAATGCATCTTAGATGGTCCCCTTCAAAACAGATGTCCCTCAAGTCTGCACCTTATGCAAATTGGCTACCAATGGGAAACATAGTTTAATATTGGAGTACATTCAAAGATCTTCTTCTTTAAAACCATTTGGCCAATTGGAAATAAACTTTGGCACAACACTTAATTTTCTTTAAAATTTTGTCCAGCATATACATCCCTTATCCAAGATGGCAGGCAATAGGGAAAATAGTTTGATCATTTAACATAAATGTTTGTTTACATAGTTTGAAAATGAGACCCTTTAACATAGAAGTTTATTTGAATTTATGTATTGACCATGGACCAGGTGAGCGATACAGGCTCTTGAGAGCCTCTTGTTTCTACAATTTTTTTTAAAACTTTGACTTTGTTTTTCTTTTATTTGGTAGTGATTACATTGAAAATATTTTATCCATTATTTTTCAAACTTTAACTTAATTTTCTTGAAAAAAACACAAAAATGACAATTTTTAACCTTGATTTCCATGGAAACAAGATCGGTGACCCAATATCGTTTTTGCAATCCTACAGTTTTGTAGCTACTTGTTTCTTGTTCACAAAATATCTAAAAATTGTTAAAATGACAATATAACAAGAAACTGTTGGATATGCCCTTAAGAAACTGAAAAAACACAGGTGAACATGAAAAATGAATGAATATATGAACACAAGTCAAAAAGTCATTTCACAAGAAAAAAAATGAAAAAGGGGTGAAAAGCTTGAGAGTAACAAAAAAATAAGAGGGACAAACCATTTGGATATGTTTGAACTGAAAGATTGATTGATTGATTGATTAGTTAGAGTTTAACATCCAATGAGCAATATTTCAGCTATATCAGGACAAGAACAAGTAATCAGTTAAAAAAAATTGTAAGTAAAGAAAAAAGAAATAAAGGTGGAAGGGACAATCGGGGTAACGACTTTTGATTGCCACTGGAAAAGGGGAGAAATGGGTAGGGGCAGAAAATTTAGCCTACCATACGACACCCAGTGTGTCTGCTCTCTTTAGAGAAATATAGAAGTGGTCTTTATACTGCATGGAGCATGGCTTTTCTCCATACAGTTTGGCTACAATGGTTCGCGGTGAGGCTTTCCGTATTATGACCTGACTACCCCGCATAGACAGGGCATTCCCCTATCCACCAACTGGGGACGCGCCCGGCAGCTGGAGCCCCTGAAAACCGATCCAGGTGCCGGGCCTCTGTTAGGAAGACTCATACTTCAAGCTCAGAAGATGCTGCGGGCCTATTCATAAGCCGGGACTGCACGGTGAACTGAAAGAAGAGAATATGTAATAAACCATAATCTTTGTGAAATGGAAATAATATCATCATTTACTGGTCCTATTGTTTGAATAAATCGGGCGAGGAGGTACAGTGGAGTTAACTTACAGTGACCAGATACTCATATTTTTCATGGTGTAAAAGGGGGGTAGATCATCATGTTACTTATTGAATTCTCATCATGGTTAAGTTTAGTGAATCACTACGACAGGATTAAGTATATATGACAATATCACAGTTGATGAGTTAGTATCCATATAATAAATACAAAATTTCTCTTTTTAGGGTTGCAATAAAATGTTTCGTGATAATTCTGCCATGCGTAAACATCTTCACACACATGGTCCAAGAGTGCATGTCTGTGCAGAATGTGGTAAAGCTTTTGTGGAAAGTTCTAAGTTAAAAAGACATCAATTGGTACACACGGGAGAAAAACCATTTCAGGTTAGTATATCTCCAGACCTATTTACTTCTTCATGTTCGCCATATTTTGTAACATATGTTAAAAAATTTGTTTACTAAAATTAAATCTAGTAAATAAATGACAAAACTCTGAAGTTACTGTTAATATGGTTTCTGCATATGCCCATTTCAACAACTTATGTCTCTTCAGTGCAGATGAATAGTAAATGAATAATTGATCCGAATCAGATGAGTGCTTTATGCAATTGTAATATCCTTTCAAGCATTTGAAAGATAGAGATTAGAATGGCATGGCTGAGCATCGTGAGTGCAGTCAGTAACAAGGTTATAATTACAAAAATGTCAAAAAGAGAATTTCAACCGGCTGTCAAAAATAGGTATAGAACTTTAATGTATACAAGGAAGTCTGGCCATTCTTTAATCAAAATATACACTGCTCAATTTGTGGACTAGATTTTATGTTTGCCCACAGTGGCAAAAATGACATGTGCAGTCAGTCATCAAGAATTACAGAAATTGTAATTCCCTTATGCAACCTTTAAAGTCTTTTTGTTAACTCTGAGATTGAGTCACTGTAGTAACCATGGATGAAACATTTCAATGTTAAGTGATACCAATTATGTCATGATCGAATTAGTTCCTTGCCATTGCTGATACTATATGAATAAAGCATAATTTATATTGATGTTCCCCGATTAAAAAATCACAGCTGTTGGTCAATTGTTCCTTGCTTATTACATATTGAATATTAAAAAATGACTAGTGAAAAACTGGTTGTATTTCATATATACATATACCTCTAAATCTGGTGTAAAAGCTCTTAGGTTGCAGGAAATTTCACCGCCATTATACTGACAGGCTTCAGTTGGTGTAAACAGGTTTGTTTCTCTTGTACAGTTGTAAGGTTATTAAGAGTATGTTGGAAAAAGGAATTTGATGCTTATTTTGGAATGTTGAAAAGCCAAAATCTTGTCATATGGGAACAAAGATTTGAGGGTTAATTTAGTTGATATGTTGAATTTAATGTGTATATTAAGGCTTAAATCTGAATATATGACTATTTTAATGTTTCAGTGTACATTTGAAGGCTGTGGAAAGAGATTTTCACTGGACTTCAATTTACGAACACATGTAAGGATACACACAGGAGACCGCCCATATGTTTGCCCGTTTGACGGCTGTAATAAAAAATTTGCCCAGTCAACAAATTTAAAATCACATATACTTACACACGCTAAAGCCAAGTAAGTACTACTATTGAATAAGTATTTAAAAAAAAATCAACTGTTTATTGACCAAGTTGATAACAATTTTCTTGATAGTTTTAAACAGATTGAAACATACATTATATGATTTTTGAAACACATATGATAATCTATTACAAGTACGTTAAGCTTGTCTAAAGTCATATGTGTTTTTATACGACCATAAAAAAATTGAGGTCGTATAATGGTATGGTGCTGTCGTCGTCGTTGTCGTCTGTAGACGCTTTTGTTTTTGGGCAATAATGTTCCAGTTGACCAATCCTTATGAAATTTTACCACAGTGTTCCTTGGCACAAAAGAAAAGCTGGGGTGGGTTTTGGTCATTTTGGCCCCTCCCGTTTTCAAAAGAGGGGCCAAAAAGGGCAAAATTGGGTGTTTTCACATATTTGGCTATATTTATTATTTATTGGATTTTGATGGGGTTTCTTTCAGTGTGTTCCTAATTAAATTTCCTTTCAGTTGTATGCAACGGATTTTATGTGGCATGTACTGTTCACAAGATAAATGGGGCCCAAAAGGGGCAATTTAAAAAAAAAAGAAATCTTTTTTTTTTGTTCAATTTTGATGCAGTTTTTTAATGGATTCTTTTTGAAAATAAACATACAGCTGCACCATCAAATTTTTGACAACTTGTTAGTTTTCTGAGCTATGAGTGGCCGAATGGGGGGGGACAAAGTTGCAAATTTGCAGGTTACCTTGAATTTTTATTTTTCATTGGATTTCAGTGGGATTTTTTCCTATTGATTAAGCTTTCAGTAGTATGTCAACAAATTTGGCATAGCTCTTTCTGTTTTTTAGCTACAAGGAGTCCAAGGGGCCAAAATTGCAATTTTTATAAAATCTGATATAAAACCAAAGTTTTGAAGTTGATACTCTTACAAAATTATTTTTTGTGGAGGATATAGTAATTTTTGTTCCTCTGTTATCTGCTCATCATCCTTTATTTTATATGTTGTTTTTTTTTTTTTAAAGTGAACAAACAAATCATATGTAACATCATATGAGGCTGGCCTAGGGGGGATAATTTGACTCAATTTCATTTTTATACGACCGCAAAAATTTTGCGGTCCTATAATGGTATGGTGTTGGCATCGTCGGCGTCTGTGGACGGTATAACTTTGCTTCTGGTAGACATATCTTTATGAAATTTTAGTATGATGTATCTGGGCACACGGGAAAACAGAGGTTTTTATTTCAAGTCCTTGGCCCAGTCCATTTTAGAAAAAGGGGCCAAAAAGGGGTCAATAGGGTGTTTTCACATATCGACTGTAGAATCTTTATGATTAAATTGATGGGGTTTGTTTCAGTTTGTTCCTGAGGAAATTTCCATTCTGTTTTCACGTAGCATGTACTGCTCACGAGATAATTTTTTTTTTTTAGCTCGCCGGGTACCATATTTGTAGACATTTTGACCTTGACCTTGCCCTGAGGGCAATTTTTGAAAAACTTTAACCTTGCTTCTAGAAAGTAGGCTTTTAGTGGTAGGATGTTTATATTTGGTATGTAACTTCCTTATGATGAGAGCTTTCTAGTTGTACCATATTTGTAGACATTTTGACCTTGACCTTGCCCTGAGGGCAATTTTTGAAAAACTTTAACCTTGCCTCTAGAAGGTAGGCTTTTTCTGGTAGGGTGTTTTTATTTGGTATGTAACTTCTTTATGATGAGTGCTTTCTGATGGTACCATATTTGTAGACATTTTGACCTTGACCTTGCCCTGAGGGCAATTTTTGAAAAACTTAAACCATGCTTCTAGAATTAAGTTGTTTAATGGTAGGGTGTTCATATTTAGTATGTGACTTTCTTGTGATGAGAATTTTTTGATGGTACCTTTCAAATTTATTGTGCACTCTAATCCCCGGCGATCTATGTTGTCCTCTGACAACTCTTGTTGTTATTTTAAGTCCAATATTGATGCAGTTATTTTCAGAAGGTTCCTTATGAAAAATTAATATAGCGCTCTGCTATTAGATTTTCGGTAACTTGTTTCCTTTCCCGGCTATGAGGGCTGAACGGGGCCAAAATTGTGAATTTGCTGATTATTTAAAAATTTTATTTTTCATCAGATTTCGATTGGATTTTTTTCTTTTGATTCCTCTTGTACTAAGCTTTCAGGAGTATTGCAACGGATTTTGTGTAGCTCCTATTGTTTCCGAGCTACAAGGGGTCAAAGGGGTCGAAATTGCAATTTCTCTAAATATGTCAAATCTTTATTTTTCATCGGATTTTGATGGGAATTTTTTCTTTGGATTCCTCTTGATCTAAGCTTTCAGTAATATGTCAACGGATTTGGCATAGCTCTTACCGTTCTGAGCTACAAGGGGTCAAAGGGGCCAAAATTGCAATTTTTCTAAATATGTCAAATCTTTATTTTTAATTGGATTTCGATGGGATTTTTTCAGTAGTATGTCAACAGATTTTGTGTAGCTTTTACTTTTTCTAAGCTACAAGTGGTCAAAGGGGCCAAAATTGCAATTTTTTTTAAATAAGTGAAATCTTTATTTTTCATCAGATTTTACTAGATTTGTTTGTTTTGTTTTGGAGTCCTCTAAAGCTTTTATAGTATGTCAAAGGATTTGGTGTAGCTCTTACCATTTCTTAGCTATAAGGGGTCAAAGGGGCTGAAATTACAATTTTCAAAATGTGTAGAACCTTTAAAGAATTTATAAGGGGTTGATTGCTTTGGATTCCTCTTATATTATAGTTTAAGTAGTATATGTTGACCAATTTGATATACCTCCTACCATTTCTGATCGATATTAGGAATCATAATTGCTAATTTTTATTTTCCTGAGTTTGTGTTCAGCTAATTGCTGTGTCAAGCTTTTTATTGTGTCCATTCAATTACTGTATCAAGCTCTTAACTGTGTCCTCATACATTTTGAATTACACTTGTTCAAATTTCAGTGTTCTACATGCTGTGGTCGTATCATGCTGCGCTTGGCATAGCCCTTTATTTTCTGTTTATCTATTGTACAGCTAATATAATTATAATCATTGAAACCAAACATACTTGTTTTACAAACACCAAAAGAAATGTCTGTGAATGAAAATAGTACAACTGTGTAATTAAGGGGAGGTAATTTGATACTTGGAACATCCCTACAAATGTGTTCTATTTCAATTAATATCTTTTTCATTTCAGTGCTGTATCAAGTGCAGAAAAAATTATGACATTTGATGAAAATTTAGTTTTGTGAGTATTCATTACATTTCAAGTTGAAATAGTTGCAGAGATAATCAGCATTCAGTGCTTTGTTATAAATAAAAGATGAAAATTACTGTAAATTAAGCATATATGCAAACTGTTCAAGTGATCCAAATTAAAATACCAAGGATAACACAGTTTTCTTGATTTATATTTGTCACCTGCTGCAATGCGGAGCGGGGACATAGAAATGCTGTGTGTCCGTCCGTCTGTCTGTCCGTCCGTCACACTTTCTTGTAAGTGCTCTCATGCATACAAATTATAATGGATTTTCATGAAATTTATACCAAATGTTTATATCACTAATATCTTGGTCAAGTTCGAAAATCAGCCTTGGTTGATACTTTTTGACGGAGTTATGGGACTTTGACTGAAGTCATGACTCAGTTTTATCCAAAAATTGACCTTGTAAGAGCTCTCATGCCTACAAATTTTGATGGATTTTCATGAAATTTGTACCAAAGGTTTATACTATTAATACCTTAGTTAAGTTCGAAAATCAGCCTTCGTCGATATTTTTTTACGGAGTTATGGGACTTTGACGAAAATAACGACACGGTTTTAGCCAAAATTAACCTTGTAAGTGCTCTCATGACTACAAATTTTGACGGATTCTCATGATATTTATTCCAAATGTTTATACAATTAATACCTTAGTTAAGTTCGAAAATCAGCCTTTGTCGATATTTTTTGACAGAGTTATGGGACTTTGACAAAAATAAAGACACAGTTTTAGCCAAAATTTGACCTTGTAAGCGCTCTCATGGCTACAAATTTTAACAGATTTTCATGAAAATTATACCAAATGTTAATTTTACTAATACCTTAGTCAAGTTGGAACATCTGCCGTGGTCGATCCTTTTTGTATCCCCACATGTTTAATTTTGGAACTGCCCTGAATGTTTGAAAATATTTCAATTTCATATACAGTATACTAGGGTATTGCATGAGCGGCGGGGGACCCAGGAATTCTATTCTTGTTTATACTTGATTTATACAAAGTTCAGATTTACATCAGCCACTGTCTGATTGATTGAATGGGGCTTAACATACCTTACCACGTCTTATATCTTATATTTACATACATACATTGTTATCAAAATTGCATTGTAAAATTTCTTTATGGTGCATATTTTGTTATAGTAGAATAAATTTTGTGGGATTCAACATATTTCACTTATCTCTGAAGGTTTTGAGTTAAATTTTTCATTTGTTTTCCACAGCCTTTCTCCGATCTTTTTTAGAAATTAAATTATTTATGTCCCACTTGTTAAGCATCCAATAAAATGCCAACAGTTTTTATTCAACTCTATTTCCAAGCATAAATAGGGAATTCTCAAATTACACATTGACAAAACAACCAATTTCGTGTTTTATTTTAACACACAATTGATTTTTCTTGATTTTATTTCAGAGGACAAGCCTCTTACCAGCTGCCTACACAGTTAGTATTATATCTTGATTATCTCGTATATATTAACCAGAGAGGTCTTTTATAACCAACACATTATTCAGCTACTTAAATAATTTACATAATATTGTACAATATAAACTATAGGGATCATCTATCTACCAAAAAAAGTACAGGTCTAAATATTTATATAAATGTAAGGAATTTGAGGGTTGTAAAAATAGTTTGGGGATCTTAGACTTTGCTGATCCAAAACAGGATGATAATTTGCAACAAAAATTTTAAGATTTAATACATCTGTTCAGAAGAAATGGACACATCAGTAAATGAATACCATATCAATAAGTAGAAAATTCTGAAAACAATTGCAATTTGGATCTAACACAAATTGAGACAATATGACAAAGACAAAACAAACAAAAATGAACAATAACGCCACAAGACTAAAGCAATAGCAGTGTGAAACTACAAAAAGTAGAGGTACCATCAAAAGAGGAAAATTCTAAAATCAGTAATCCAAAAACATAGCAATTCAAGATTTCACACAAACCGAGACAATATGACAAAGACAAACAAAAATGAGCAATAACGCCACAAGACTAAAGCAGTAGCAGTATGACAAATTCAGGTAAGCATGTATGGAACCTGTCAGTGATATATTATGCATCTGCTCAATAAATGTTAAAATTCTGTTAATGATAAGAATTATTCAAATATTTTAAGTTTGTAAGAAAGTAGATATTTTTACATTCAATATATTTTAAATATTTGTTTTGTATTTTACAGAGAGACAACATTAATTGGTTATGCATATGAAGAACAATGAATAAACAGTATTTATTGTATATAATGTAAGTATTACTTACGGTACAAAATTCAGGGTTTGGTATGTTGCATGTTTCTTGTTTAAGACATATTGCAGCGTTGGAAAAGCATATAATAGTATATGCAATACTTTCTAAATGCTTTTTAGCTCATCTGGCTATGCCAGGGTGAGCTTTTGCCATCACTTGGCGTCCGTCGTCTGTCCGTCCGTCCGTCGTAAACTTTTTTTCAAAAATCTTCTCCTCTGAAACCACTGGGCCAATTTAATCCAAACTTGGCCTGGGTCATCACCAAGGTATGTAGTTTAAAAAATATGTTCTGTTAGTTCGAGGACCAAACAACATGGCTGCTGTTACTATAAATAGAACATAGGGGTAAATTGCTGTTTTTGGCAAATAACTCAAAAACCGTTGCAGATATAAAAAATCTGACAGGGTAAAATTGTTCAGAATGCCGAGATCTATCTGCCCTGCAATTTTGAAGATTATCTGAAAACCCGTCTCAGAGTTGCAGCCCTTTTTCCGTAAAATTTTTAAAATTTATGCATTTTTTATTTCAAAAACTGTAACAGATAGAGGTGAAGTGTAGATTGCAAAAATGTTCAGCATATCAAGGTCTACATACTCTGAAATTTTGAAGAAAATCCAACTGCCTGTGTTGTAGTTATTGACTCTTTTTCACNTTTTTTTTTTTTTTCAATGCCATATGGTTATGAGTTATTTCCCTTTAAATTCTGTGTTCAAATCTTCTTACTTTTCTCTTTTAAGTTTAAGAGAAATTCCCTGTTATCACTTTATAAGAAATAATTATTTGTTACATAATCAAGAGCAAAAAAGTGTTTTTTTTTTTTTACAAACTTTTACATTTTTTTGCAAACTATACTTATTTCACAAATTAATAATAATTGTATATATTTGTATATTGTATCAGGGTACATAGTTTGTTTGCCCACCATGGAAATGTCTCTCTCCCAGATAAATATGGAAATAACATCAGAGCTTCTATGCCTGCATAACTTTGTAACTGACCTGCAAGGCTATGCCATTGTGATCTTCTTGCCATCACTGTGTTAGTGGTCTGTCTGTCGCAAACTTTTCATTCAAACATCTTCTCTTCTCTGAAACAGCTTGGGGCAATTGGAACCAAACTTGGGCACAATGGTCCTTAGGTGGCCCGTTTAAAAAAAAATGTCTGGCAAGTCCGTATTATATCCAAGATGGCCACCAGCAGGGAACGTGGTTTAACATTGGACCCTATGGGAAAGCATTCAAAGATCTTCTCTGAAACCACTGCACCAATTGGAATCAAACTTGGTCACAATAGTAATTCGGTGGTCCCTTTAAAAATTTTGTCCGGCAAGTCTGCACGTCATCCAAGATGGCCGCCAGCAGGGAACTTTGTCCAAAATTGGACAATATTGCAAAAATCTTCTCCTCTGAAAATACTGGGCCAATTGGAACCAAACTTAGTCACAATGGTCCTTACATAGCCCCTTTTAAAAAATGTGTTCATCAGGTCCACATCATATCCTAGATGGCCGCCAGGAGGGAACATGTTTTTAACATTGGACCCTATATGGAAACATATTCAAAGATCTTCTCCTCTGAAAGTACATGGCCAATTGGAATCATACTTAGTCACAATGGTCCTTACTTGGTTCCCTTCATAAAATGTGTCTGGCATGTCCGCATAACATCCAAGATGGCAGTCAGCGGGGAACATTGTTTAACCTTGGACCCCATGGGAAATCATTTTAAGATCTCCTCTGAAAATACTATGCCAACTGAAACCAAAGTGAGGCACAATGATCCTAACATGGTCTTCTTCAAGAAAAGTGACAGTTGGTCAACGCCCCATCAAAAATAGCTGCCTGTGGGGAACATAGTTTAATCTGGGATCATATAACATCAGCAAACTTCAAAATGAGACCCTTAAATAGTCAATAAACAAATTTGAAAATCACGTTGTGATAATTTTGACTTATTGTGTCAGCCATGATCCAGGTGAGCGATACAGGCTCTTGAGAGCCTCTTGTTCTAAGTTATCAGTTCATAATTTCTATTGTTAACAAATTTTAAGATAAACATTTCATTGCATGATGGATTATTAAGACCTGTTAGTAATTATACCCCCGCAAACAAAGTTTGGGGGGGATATATAGGAATCACCCTGTCTGTCTGTCCATCCGTCTGTCCACACTTCTTTTAAGCGCAACTCCTCTTAAACCACTTGAAGGATTTTGATGAAACTTCACACAAAGGAAGGACTCTATGTTCATGAGGGAATATAATTATTGTCTGAAACCAGGAAGGGGAGATAATTTGACTTTAACTTTTCGTTGATACCCTATGTTTGGCTTACCTCGTAAGTGCAACTCCTCTCAAACCATTTGAAGGATTTTCATGAAACTTTACACAAAGGAAGACCACTATATGTAGATATGCATGAAGGAATATGATTATTGTCCGAAACCAGGAAGGGGAGATAATTTAACTTTGAATTTTCATTGATTCCATATGTATGGGTTACCTCTTAAGCACAACTCCTCTCAAACCACTTGAAGGATTTAAATGAAACTTAAGAAAAAGGAAGGACACTATATGAAGATGTGCATGAAGGAATGTAATTATTGTACAAAACCAGGAAGGGGAGATAATTTGACTGACTTTGGTTGATTCCTTCTGCAATGATTTCTTTTTTCAAAGAAATAATTTAAAGCAAAGATATTGTGAAATCAAATTGTTTGAGAGACACACTTTTTGTGTTGCCTGCTGTAAGCAGAGTCGACACATAGGGATTACTATCCGTCTTCTTGCGTCGTCCGTCATACTGCATCGTCTGTCCGTTTTTAATCCGTAACTCCTTCAAAACTATAAGTCCGTTTCCAACCAAACTTTCAGGATATGCTGTTTACCTGGTCTAGTTGTACACCTGATACTTAAAATTTTGATTTTACAGAATTTAGAGGTTTACCGAGCCAAAATAGCTCATTTGCTAATTCCATCTTTTAATCCACAACTCCTCCTAAACTGTCATCTTTTAATCCACAACTCCTCCTAAACTGTCATCTTTTAATCCACAACTCCTCCTAAACTGTAAGCCATTTTTCAACCAAACTTGCAGGATATGTAGTTCTCCTGATCTAGTTGTGCAGGTGCCTGATACTTATAATTTTGATTTTACAGAATTTAGAGGTTTACTTAGCCAAAATAGCTCATTTGCTAATTCCAACCTTTAATCCACAACTCCTCCTAAACTGTAAGCCATTTTTCAACCACACTTGCCGGATATCTTGTTCTCCTGATCTATTTGTGCACCTGATACTTAGAATTTTAATTTTGCTGTTTTTAGAAGTTCACTGAGCCAACATAGCTCATTTTTTACTCAATTTGTTCATATTGAAATCCTTCAACACTGTAAGTCATATTCCAACAAAACATGCAGGATATGTTGTTCAGCTGATATAATTGTGCACCTGATACTTAAAATTTGATTTTACAGATTTTAGAGGTTCACTGAGCCAAAATAGTTCAATTGTTAATTCCGTTTGTTAATCTACAAGACCTTCAAAACTATAATTCATATTATAAACAAATTTGCAGGATATGTTTTTCTTCTGATCTAGACTTGCAACTATCAGTTAAAACTTTAATTTTACATATTTTAGAGGTTAACTGAGTCAAAAATGGCTCTTCTCTAGTGCAGGAGACACAAATGTTACATAGAACACCCATCAATTTTTTCATTGTAATCCTATTGAAAAGTTGTTCTAAAGTGTTGTAATGAAATTTCTCTAATGCTTATGATTTTCGTGTAAAATGTCAAATAGGCTAAAAAAGTGTGAATTTTATATTTGTCTGATTTCGACAGAGTATTTTCATTGGAACCCTTGTGAAAAGTTCTTTCTTTAAGATTATATCATTGTGTCCATATTTGTATTGTGTCCTCACTTATACTGTGTCCACACCAACTTAAATTTGCACTTACCATATCGATTCAGGGTTCAATGAGTGGGGGGTATATTTGGCTGCCATTCGGCGACAGCTCTTGTTTGTTCTGTAGGCTTTTACACATATGATTTATGGACTTCCAAATGATTTTATCTGCTTTAAGATACATAAGATGTTGAAATGGCCATGTACAGAAACTAAATTCACAGTTCATTATTTTACTTTTTAGAACTTTTCATTAGTTTTCTGCTTGACAATGACAAATTATTTTTAAGGAATGAAAAAAATATCAGGAGTTAATGAATGTTAGAATTGAGAGATTTGATAAATCAGAATATTCATTAGAATATCATTTGTTGTTTTTATTTTAATTCTGACATTTTATTTTCCTTTCAGGTTCAATTTGAATCAGATTATTATTTATTGTTTGGGGGTAGGACAGCACATTGTCAGATAGACTAAGAATGTGTGCCTAAATACATAATGGTTGTGTATCATTCTCCCTCAGCTGATGTATGTTAACAGACTGGTACATCTAACATTACAGCATTATATTACATTAGATAATGGTGGTTTCCAGTATAGAGTGGACAAGTCACAATTACACTAGATTGGGTAGAACAAGGCAATACAAGTTCATTGATCAATAAGAGACACTCATTTATCTTTATTGAATGATCAATATCACTCTATGGTATTTCCCGTATTACATTTTACTGGGTAAATGATGATATTAAAAGATAAAAAAATCATATCTCTACATGAAAAACATTTGTAGATATTTCATTCATCATGATGTTAGGTTTCCTTCTGTGCAATATTGTCAAATTTGGCTGGACTGTAATGTCAGTCAGTCAAAAACGGCCAAATACTATATACTGTATTTATATTTTGTTGATTGTCTAAGATGTAAGGCAATACAAAATTAATTAATTGGTTCTCAGGCAATTTTTCATTTAAAATGATGAGGGAGGGAGGTGATTTTTTTTTATCTTTTTATTTGCCAAAAAATAGATGAGGCAGCTTTTTACATTGTAAAAATCACCAAAAATGTAGTGAGGGAGGTGATTTTTTGTTTTTATTTTATTGAAATGGCAAAAAATAGGGTCAATGAGGGGCTTTTTTCAAGTCTCAAACTAGATGAGGGAGGGCCTGTGAACCCATTAATTATTTTTTATGGCCTAAGATGAAAAAAAAAAACCTGAAGGTTGATCATTTTAATGCTATTCATACTTGCCCTTTGTATCTATGTTATAATGTATCTCAGACAAAAATTTCTGTCTGAGAAACTAGACAATAGAGAGCTAGCATATTGATATACTAATTTGTGTGTAACTGATAAACTTTGAGCCAATTTATTAGGTTTATGTTAATGGCGAGATGTTGTTAATTCAATGAATTTATTATTTTAAAGAAAATATGAAAAGGCATTTGCTTAAAAAATTCAATTATGATCAAACTTTTGTATTATCTTTTAAGAATATTAAATTGTCATTTTCATTTCTTTAAAAAAAAGGGAATGACATTTTATCCAAATTAGAACTTTATGAAGTTAAGGATTTATGATTTGATGGATTATGTCCCCTTATTATCACATTCTTTATTACGAATTTTGAAATTGCAAGAAAAAGTATATTTTTTTTGATAAAAGAAGTAAATTAATTAGGAATTAACCAGCTGTGTTCAAAGACAACACCAGAGGATCTGTATGTTAGGGTAATGTAAAATTTTACATTATTCAATGTGCAAGAAACCTGTTTTGCCTGAAGTAAATCTTTTTATAAAAAAAAAGAAAGGTGAATTTGTAATATTTCCGATATTTATGTGCACGCCTTTTGAATGACAAATTATGGTATACTGATGTACTAGTGTCTCTCTGTCCATAAATCAGACGCATATGTTGGACTTTTAACTTGACAACTCTTTTCCTCAATTCACTCCCAATTTTATAGGGCTATTTGGTATTATAGTATGAACATCTTTGTACTTATTTGTGAAAATTTGAGTTTTCTTGCAAGACTTAAAAGACTCTTTGTCAATTTATCAAGCAAGTTTTCCTATGTAAGGCTCTAATTAACCCCTTGAGGATTTCACTTCTTAATTTGCAGATTTATTTATTTAAGCAATATCAAACAAATTGCCATTTTTAATTTTTTTCCCCGAAATTACATTCTAAATTGGGTATCTCCCATCTAAATCACATTAAGCTTTGAAGGGGCGACGCCAGGCTTATCAAGGGACTTGGCACATCTGTGTATTACTAACACTGAAATTCATTAAAACAAGACGACTTTGATAAAAAAAAAAAAAAACTCTGACTTTTGAAATGTGAAGACAGAAAAAAAAATCTGTGATATGATATTCTAGAAATGCCAGTATTATAGTCCGAATCAGCTTGTACATGAAATAAGTTATATTTATTCTAATATTAATTGATAATGATAGCTCAGAAGCATTTGTCTCTGTATTTACTCAAAATGGACTTAAGGTAGATAGACAGTAATATTCATATCCATGAGATTTTGTTGTAAGTCTGCACAATTAAAGAACCAAAAATACTTCCCCAAAATCTGTAATAAAAAGTATGGGTCACCATGCTTGCTTTTTCTAGAATTGAGATAAAGGTTTGCTTATTTTTAGCCATTTTTTCACCCAAGTTTACATAGAATGCACGGGGAAAATATAGTAAGGCAATTTTTAGCTTAATAGAAATGAACTTTTTATCCATGAGAAATTGATGTATTTTTGTGAACAGATAGTTAATGATGTAATTTATTGGTTACAATAAAAAAATGAATATATCACCATGCTTTTAACAGAGATATTTTACAAAGTTTCAAGATTAAACATTATTTACGGGAAAAGGGAGTTGTTTCGCGGAAAAGTAAAGGAAATATGACGTTTCACATCTATTTATTGGTTACAATAAAAAAATGAATATATCACCATGCTTTTAACGGAGATATTTTACAAAGTTTCCAGATTAAACATTATTTACGGAAAAAGGGAGTTAATTCGCGGAAAAGTAAAGAAAATATGATGTTTCACATCTGTCATTCAATTATGACGTCACAAAGGAAAAGCCGTCAAATTACTGTTCCGGTCCGAAAATCAAACCTACCCCGTATCCGACTCTTTATTTTTCCAATGTGCGATTGAATTGCGCAGCGCAACAGTGTCTATCTACCTTAAATACTACACCTTTGTATTTGTTTATCTGTTATGTGTGCTCAAAAACCTTCTTAAGGATGTAGTAAGGTGAAATTAAGAAAATCTACGATTTGAAATTTATACTTTAAATGGAAAGAGCATTGGTAAAGAAACAAATTCAGCTAAAAAAATTGATAGGTTATGGACCTTGTTTTCAAGATATTTCATATTTTTAAAAAAGGCGGGGAAGTCTCTCTTGGACTTTTACCTTTGTACAACATGGAGACATTATTGGTCACTTTCACAAGGAAGGAAAATCTACAATCATATGAAATTTGGCTAACTTGCCTTATATGAGCTACTGAAGCCTTTGATGACAAGAAAATTGGGTGTTATGGGGCAAATTATNAAATCAAACCTACCCCGTATCCGACTCTTTATTTTTCCAATGTGCGATTGAATTGCGCAGCGCAACAGTGTCTATCTACCTTAAATACTACACCTTTGTATTTGTTTATCTGTTATGTGTGCTCAAAAACCTTCTTAATTCTACATCAAATTTACTGCAATCTTGTTACGCATCACACACAAGAAGAGTGCTTAACTTTATGTTTTAAAGTAAAATATAGAATATTTTTTGTCAAAATTATCTGAAGTTTTTTTCAGTTTGATTTATTGAAAACTATTATATTTAAATAATAAATGATTGTTATACAATGATATTTCTTGGCATTGTGTAATACAAGCCTTTTAGAACTTATTCAAAGTTGAAACAATTAGTTTCTAAGAAAAAAAAAGAACAACTTTTTAATGTTATTTGTTCAAATCACAAAATGTTTCACTTAAATTGAGTTCTGGTTTTGTACTCGAGAAAAAATTCAAAGTTTGTACTACAAGTAAAAATGGAAATTTAATTACAAGATTTTCAACTGTTTTTTTTTTCTTCCTGTAACTCAATTAGGTTTTCGCTTATATAAATGACAATTTTATCAAATTTGCAAATTGATTGTCAATTATCATCTATACATTCATGCAAATATGTAAATTGTTAAAATGACATGATGATTTGAGATTATAATATGGAAAATATCATTCTTTATAAGAATGTGTGTTTATCAGTGCTAAAAACAGTCACATGTGATTTGAAAAAAAAAATAAAATAGATGCCAACATATTTTGTTTATTCATTGTATCTGCATACAAGCATCAATATTAATAACTATCAGGTTAATGGGTAAAATCTTAACCAACCAGCAACATCCCAAGCACCAACTAATATTGATCCAACAAATTTAAACAACCCTAGAATAATGCAACCAATTAATTTGAAAATGACAACAGTCTCTGTACATCAAAACACTGATTAGCATTAAACAAATTATTGGTAAAATGACAACAGTCCCTGTACATCAGAACACTGATTAACATTGAACAAATTATTGGTAAAATTTCCCTGTACAACCCAAACATACATTTACATTGAACAAGCTAATGGGAAAATGTCAACCCATGTACAACCCAAACATACATTTACATTGAACAAGCTAATGGGCAAATGTCAATCCATGTATACAACACAATCATAGATTGATGGGAATGTGACCACAGTCTCAGAACAATACCAAACTCCCTTTTACATGAAACAAGTTAATTGGAAAATATAAACTGTCCATGTACAACCCAAATACTAACATGGAACAGATTAATGGAAAATGTCAACTCCCTGTACAACACAAACTCTTATTATATTATACCCCTGTGATTCAATTTTAGGAGTCATTTAGGAATTACCTTGTTTATCTGACTGTCCTTGCATCCATAGTGACTTTAACTTTTTATCTTTGACCTTTATGATAGTAAAACTAAGACCATTTTGTGTGCAGAACAGAACTTGTGTACCATAGCACCTAAGTATGTAGATGCATCACAATAAATTGTCATGTTCCATACCAAAATAAGGTCATTGTACCTTGACTTTAACCATTATGATATTAAACCATGTCCATTTCAAGTTTGGAGCAGTTTTGTACCATATAACCTAGGTTTATCAAACTTGGCATATAAATGCATCATTATAATGCAAGTGTCGTGTACCAAATTTAGATCACTGTGATCTTACTGAACTTTAACTAAAACTCTCCATATTGTGTCCAGAGCATAACCTTTGTAACATAAAACCTAGGTTTAGTTATCAAACTTGGTATGTAAATGCATCATGGAAAGTCAATGCTTCATGTACCAAAATAACGTCTCTGTTAAAGCATCATGGCAATGTGGCTGATACCAAAGTTTGTTCACTGTGACCTTGACTGACCTTTGACCTTTATGATATATAGTAAAACTATGACCATTTCATGACTAGAGCAGAACTTTTTACCATAGTACATAGAATTATCAAACTTTGTATGCTGATGCATCATTAGAAGGCTATCTATCCTGCACTAAATCTTGATCACTATGACCTTTATGATATTTAACCATGACCATTTTGTGCTTGGAGCAGTTTTGTACCACAGAACCTAAGTTTATCAAACTTGCCATATAGATGCATCATTTTAAGGAAAGTGTCGTGTACCAAATTTAGGTCACTGACCTTACTGACCTTGGAAATAAAACTGTCCATATTGTGTCCAGAGCATAACCTTTGTAACGCTAAACCTAGGAAATCAAACTTAGTACGTAAATGTGTCGTTGCAAGTCAATGTGTTGTGCACCAAATTAATGTCTCTGTGAAAGCATCATGGGTAGGCAATGTGGCAAATACCACATTTTGTTCACTGACCTTGACTGACCTTTGACCTTTATGATAGTAAAACCATGCTAATTTCATGACTACAGCAGAAATTTTAACCATAGTACCTAGGATTATAGAACTTTGTATGAAAATTCATTATTGGAAAGCCATCTGTCCTGAACCAAATGTAGGTCAATGTGAACTTGATTTGACGTTTATGATATTAGACCATTTTCAGTTCAGATTTGGTGCAGTTTTGTACCATAGCACCTAGGTTTTAAACCTATGAATGCATCATTTAAAGGCAAGTGTCTTGTACCAAATTTAGGTCACTGTGACCTTGGCTAAGTAAAACTGTCTATATTGTGTCCAGAACATAACCTTTGTACCACAGAACTTAAGATTATCAAACTTGGTATGTAAATGCATTATAGGAAGTCGATGTGTTATGTACCAAAGTAACGTCACTGTGAAATTGACATTGACCTTTATGATATAAAAACCATGTCCATTTTGTGTTCAGAGCATAATTTTGTTTCGTAGCACCTATTATTATCAAACTTATCAAACTATGTATCAGATACCAAATTTTGGTCACTGTGACCTTAGTCCAACAATGTCCATTTCATGATTTACCATAGAACCTAGGATTATCAAACTTTTTAAGTTGATGCATCATTGGAAGGTGATCTGGTTTGTACGAAATGTAATTTACTGTCTTTGAATTTTGACCTCTCTGATAGTAAAACCTTGTCCCTTTTGTGTCCGAGCATAACTTTTCTAGGGTAGCACCTAGGATAATCGACTTAGTATGTGAATGCATCACAGAAAGGTTATGTGTCACATACCAAAATCGGGTCACTGTGATGTCCACTTTGGCTTCAATGATATAAAGACCTTGACAATTTTGCATCTGGGTCATACCTTTCGTTCCATAGCACAAAGGTCCATCAAACCTGGTGTGTTGATGTTCATTGCAAGCTAGGTCACTGTAACCCTGAATATGACCTTTATGACAGCCAAACCTTTCCTAGTTGTGTCTTGACCATGATTTTTGTACCAACAGCAACTAGGTTTATCAAACTTAGTGTAAGAATTATACCTATTTTGTCTCAAGAGGATTGTTAGGTCAGACTTTTGAAATTTACACCTGTAAAGGGTCAAGATAAACAAGAGGCTCTCTAGAACCTGTATCACTCACCTAGACCTTGGCTGACATAGATAAAGGCATTTCCAATAGGAAAAACAAAACATAAAATTTAGCAGAATACTTTTTTTTCTAAAATTACAGTATTCTTGTTTGGTTTCTATGGCAATCGAAAGATCCATGATCCATTACAACCCATAACAGAACACCATTCAAAAAAAAAATGGACACGGGTTCCCCTTATAATCAAGGTACGGTAATACATATTGCTGAAATTAAAACGTTCAGACCACAATTCAAATAAAAATTCAAAAATTTGGGCAGAGGTTCCCCTTAAAATCAATAGGGCCAATGTAAAAACTATGCTCTCGCTGGCGGCCATCTTGGATAAGGTACAGACCTGCCGGATACCTTTTTTGGAAGGGATCAGATAAGGACCATTGTGACTAAGTTTGGTTATAATTGGACTAGTAGTTTCTGAGAAGATCTTTGAATGTCTTTTCCATTGGGTCCAATGTGTAAACTATAATCCCTGCTGGTGGCCATCTTGGATTAGGTACGGACATGCCGGATATATTTTTTAAAGGGGACCAGCCAAGGACTATTGTGACAAAGTTTGGCTCCAATTGGCCCAGTGGTTTCAGAGAAGATCTTTGAATGAAAAGTTTACGACGGACGGATGACAGAAGGACGCCAAGTGATGGCAAAAGCTCACCCTGGCATAGCCAGGTGAGCTAAAAATGAAATGCCTTTGTAATTTAAATGCAGATGTGTAACAGGGAATTTATTCAAGCATTGAATCCCTTCCTTTTGGATAAAATGCACTAGGGTAGAATATCCACAACATCTAATTGACCGATCACAATAGAGTACTGACCATGATGGAATAAACACCGAGGTAGAAATACAATAGGTTGTTTATATACCTGGAAGATCTACATGCCTGAAAAACAGTACGCTTACAGATGCAGGGGTATTTGTCTGGCTTTGCTGGAAATTCTAGTTCACAATGAGAAGAAAAAGTCAATTATTATAACACAAACTCATTGTAACCCCACACAAACGAAGTTTGGGGATATATGGGAATCACCCTGTTTTGCCATCTGTCCTGTTCTATGTTCCTTGTCAGGGCATGTCCACCTAAACAGCTGCTGGGATTTTTCTGAAGTATACCACCTGAAGACATTCATGAATTTATATGGTTGCTGCTTGAAATTTTGAAGGACTCTAGGAGAGATAATTCAACTTTGAATATTTTCTGAAAAAAAAGGCAAGGCACATTGTCAGTGCATGCCTCCTAAACAGCTGCTTGGAATTTGATGAAATGTTATACATTTGTTGTATACAACCTGAAGATGGCTGCTGCTCGAAATTTTGAAAGGAGATAATTTGTCTTTGAAATATTCTTAATAAAAGAGGTAAAACCTTGTTAAGGAATGTCCTATCAAATGGCCACTTAACTTTTGATAAAATGTTGCAGTTGCTGAAAATGTCAATGAAGAAAAACAGTTGCTGCTCGAAATCTTGAAGGGGAGATAATTTTCAGTAAAAGGAACATGAAATTTTGTCAACACATATTCTGGATTTCAATTCAATGTTACACAGTTGTAGTATACCACCTGAAGATATGCATGAAGTAATGTGGTTGCTTGTTGACATTTTGAATTTTTTCTGGAAAAAAGGTGGATGTTCTTAGGGAAAATTAAATCAATAACTGAAATATGACATGAATGTTGATAAGACATCCAATATTTTCGATTTTGAGCATCAATTTCTGTATGCAATTACACACCATTTTAACAAGAGGCTCATGTTTCACTCGCCTACATCATGACTTTTAGATAATTTAGTATTATGTTAAACTGTGTTCCCCACTTGCTGTCACCTTGTATATACATAGTAATCTATAGGGTATAAACATGATCAAAATGATTATGAAAGAACTATTGTGAAATGTCTGATTCCAACTGTTATCAAGGTTTCAGAGAAGAAAATAACTGAATGCAATTACCTTATGTTAAAATAAAGGGCTACGCCGAGCGCAGCATGTCGACCACTGAAATTTTAACAAAAGTAGTTCAAAGTTAATGTGGACACGGTAAAGAGATTGACACAATAATTAGATGGACACAAAAAGAAGCTTGACACAGTTATTAGCTAGGAACAAAATAGGGAAAAATTCCACCCTTTTGATCACTTATTGATGAAAAAAACGTAAGAGCTATGCAAAA
>MJUU01038724.1:155137-166277 GCA_002080025.1 Modiolus philippinarum | reverse complement strand
TAGTTAATTTCCAAATTGTATACAGAAAATAACATTCTTTTCCAAATTTTTTCCTCATTTTCATCACTATTCAAAATGTCACAGATTTAGTGTTTTCAGTGCTTTGATCAGGCACAATCACTAATAGATGTTAAACATGGACACAAAACCAAATATACTTGTTTTGAGTCATGAATTCTCAACCCATGTTTAAAACAAAGCCCTTAGAGTATTCTCTATCAAAATAAGGCTGCAAATGTTCAAAGCTACTTTTAAAATTTTGAAATCATGCTACAAAATGTCACCCTACCCCCAGTTTTGAGAAGATGCTTCTGAGGTAAATTTTGAGACTTGAAATGGTCTTTACCTTGGTTGTGGTCATACAAATAGAATTTTAAATGCAGAAAATGATGCAAAAAGGTCAAGAAGACAGGGGAAAACCAGTTTTGTTTATTTTATGAGCTTATGAAGAATATTAGGTTTGTGAGTTAGCCGAAAAGCCCCATATGAATAGGTACAATGATAGTATTAAAACTACTGAAAATCCACCCAAGTGCATTTATTTTCCTTCGGGTGATTAAATATATAATATATAAAGAAAATAACATAATGAAATAAATGCAAATTTATAAAAAGGGTGGCAAATTCAAAATCTTGTCCAAAAATCAGATGATAAAATTTTGACTTTGCTCTTGTTTTGACAATGTGGACCCTAAAATGGAAATTTTACACTGTTTAGTGGAGGAACAGCATAATATTTTTTATTTCTGAGGTTCATGTTCCCATCAAACTGCATATATAAGCACAATTCCTGCTTAAGAAAATTATTGTAAACAAATCAGTTTTTTATATCAGCCATCTCAGTCAGAGTTGTCGCTTTTGTTCGCGACACCGAAAACATGAAATTTGTAAACATTGAACATATAATCATAACAGTGGCAAATTCCTGTGTAAAATCAGCCTACATATGATGTTTTTAAACTATTTCACACAGCTAACCCTTCTAATTTTGCACAAAATCATGAAAATGGCCTAAAAATGGCATTTCAGTGTCAAAATATAGAAATATTACATAACGACTGTTTTGGCCAAAATTTTGGCACCAGCTAGCTAAAACTTCAATCTTTACCTCAAACTCATCAGTCATACATGTTTTGCATCAATTTAGGCTATCAACAACTTTTTATAACATGTTTCAAAATTTTCGCATATTTTGTGTTAAGGTTAGAAACCACCAATTCATTTCTTTAACATTTTAATTGAAATTCCCCATATTCAAATCTGTCTGGACAATTCATCTTAAGTTTAACCTGTATGAAACCATATATTTTCCGAAAGGTGCATATCTCGTCAACATCATATCAAAATTTCAGCATACCTTTAAAGCCTTCCAAGAGAGTTCCGAAGGTTGGAAAAACCCTATCTATAAATATACACGATTACGGCCAAAACATGACGCATTGATAGTATACCGGAAAACCCCGATGATAAGTACTCAAAGGATCATTCTAGTCAATTAACTTTGGTCTCAAAATAAGCCTGATACATCAATGTTCAAACAGGTGTATAATATGTTTCATTCCGACATTTATTTTTAAAAGGGCTAGAATTCAAAGTTATATTTAGATTCTAAAAGAGCTACTTTTTCATTTGTTCTAAGCGCTGATTGGCTGAATTGGTGGTTTGACACCTAAACATTTTTATCAATAATAAATACTGTACGTCGATCCAAACATTTTACTACGTCCTGAGTAAGCGGTAATCAACTGGTACCTAGATTTGTACTTCTTGGACCAGCTCTGTTACTATACAGTGATTAGTAGCGTAATCAAAAATCTTAAAAAAGATAGACTGATATAACATTAAAAAGTATTTAAAACATAATTTGTCTTACAGCATCAAACATGTCTGACTGGCTAAGTTCTCTTTTAAAATCTGCAGATCCAGCTAAAACCAATCCTGTTACGTTCGTTTTATCATTGGTAATAAACATCTGTACTGCAACTTCCGCAACTTTACGTAAATAATTATGACGCTTTTCCAATCGTAAACGGGCGAAACGTAAAGCCGATTGACCTCCCCTGCCTAAAAAAACAACATATTAAACGTACAGATTAACACTTACTGGTACAATTCAATCATTTTGAATTACTGTTAACCGGTTTTTCGCCGTTTTAATTTCGTGGTAAATTTACAGGGTTTCAGTTAGCGTAGTTTTGAATTCGCGCTGCCGAATTGTTGTCTATTGATTATTATAATAGACAAGCATATTCGCGCCGTTTTATTTCGCGCTTTCATTCCAAACGCGAAAATTGCGAAAATAAAACTGCGGCAAAAAAATTCCCGGTTTACAGTATATTTAGTGTATATATGAACATCATTATTCATATCTTATTTGAGTTGTTGTACAATGACATTTGGTTTTATCATATGAGAAGTTTCTAGTTCTTATAACGTTCTTTTATACGTGTCCTTCATATGCCAGTCTGTCTATTTGATTGTCCATAATATGTTCATGTGAGATGTACAAGATCTTTAACCATAAGTTATAACATAGTATTAATATATTCGAACTGTTTATGGTTATTTTAAAAATCTGAAGTTACATAAGGAGGATCAGGTCATACCTTCCCGAAGAATCTGATATATGCACGTGAAAATAAAAAGTAAATCGATAAGAATCACTACATCTTATCGACATACCAAGTCTCGATTAAATGCCTTCTTATCTCGACAAGAACCGCCATTTTGTGTTTTTGTCGATTTCAAAATCTGGATAAGAGAACCTAGTGTATCCTTCAGAAACCTAGTGTCTTTTCGAAAGAAAGACCTCGTGTCTTCGACTTAAAGGAGGTAGACCTAGATTAAGGGACATAACTCTTAAAAATCATGTGTATGTTTGTTTAGATCATTTTCATAAATATATCCTAAGTTTCTAATTAACATAGATGATTTTTATTCTTTTTGACATAAATGCTTGAAAAACATCGATGAAACTGACTGTTCCAAACGCCTTACTGATCTAAAGAGTTATCTCCCTTAACCTAGGTCTACTACCTTAATTTCTTATCGTTTAGGTTTCTTTTGTTCTCTCGGTTTCATGTTGTCCTGGTTATAACAATTATTATTTCAAAAGAAAAACTAGATATAAAGCTTAGATGTAATTAGCTTTAATGTTTTATCTTACCGTGCTTCTTTGGTAAATCCACGGTAAATTTATGAAGAATTTCTCTTGCATTTCCGGATAATGTCCCGAACAATGATCCATTGCCATCTATCACGATAAAGCCAAACTTGGTGTCATCAGCAAGCAGTGCAGACAGTGCCTGTGAGCAAAAAAAAAGTCATATTGTTTATTCTTGGTTTTAGAATACATTGATTTCCTTTACTAATGTCAACGTGTTGTGTTTTATATTTCTAGTCTGCCAAGAATAAATTGGCAAACGAATACCGAAGCAATTTAAGCAAAGAAGGGACAATTCTAAAAATCATAAATAACAAAAGGCATTTCAAACCCAACACGAATTGAGACAGGATGATATAGATAAAACGAATAAATAACGCCTCAAAACTATGCACTAGCAGTCTGAACCCCTTTAAAGACTTGAGGTATCAAAATAAGTGCCAGGACTGTTGTCACGTGGTTTGTAGGGAACTACATGTAGGTGTTATTGTCGTGAAATGTTTGTTATTGAAAAACAATATACATTGTCAGCAGCTAATAAATGTTATTGAATATGAAATTTCCACAAGTTAATTCATATAAAAAATATTATACAAAAAAATCCAAAAAATAATTCATAAAAAATAGTATACAGAGGGCATGCTATTAAAAAAATACCGGAATTAAAATAATTTTACACTGAAGGTCATGTTGGTTGATTGATTAGTTAGAGTTTAACGTCTAGTGAGCAATATTTGCGCAATATCAGGATACGAACAAGTTAATCAATTAAAAAATGAAAGCAAAAGGTGAAAAAAAACAAAGGAGGATGGGATAATCGGGGCAACGAGTTTTGACTGCCATTGGAAAGGAGAGAAATGGGTAGGGACAGGAAATTTTGCCTGTTATTCGACATCCAGTGCGTCTGCTCTCCTTAGAGATATAAAGAAGGGGTCTTTATACTGCATAGAGAGTTTCGTTTCTCCATAGAGTTTGGAAACAATGGTTCGCGGTCAGGCTTTCCGTATTATGATCTGGCTCCCTGCATAGACAGGAAATTCCCCTATCCACCAACTGGGGACGCAGCTCTGTAGTTGAAGCCCCTGAAATCCGATACAGGTGCCGGGAAAGTATTGTTGAGAATGGACAACAATATCATTTATCTCTTCAGTTCAGACGATAAGTAAAAATTCAGATCCGCGTCATCAAAATATTTCCCCGAGCATCCAGCAGCCCTTTTCACAAAAAATCTTACGATAAAAATTAGTCGTAAGTCTTTAACATTTCATATTGACTTACGATTAAAATTTATCGTAAGATTTTTTGTGAAAAGGGCTGCTGATTTTCAAGTAAAATGTTTCCATTATTCTAGACTAAATGCATAAGATATAAAACGAACTCTACATTATTGTTATTCAGTGGTCTTACGACTTTGTCCACCGAAAATACTAATTTGAATATGTAAATTAGATTTTATGACATAGCAAACCGTTGTATACTAACCTCTGTATGGAATTTATTATCACAGAGATACAAAGATTTATTCATTGGTTTGAATGGTTCAAAATCTATGTTGACTTTCTTCTCCTTTCCTTCTTCAGTTATAATAGTCCCGCAGAATATGACTAGTCCATTCGGGGGTACTGTCAATATAAATATGCAGAATTAAACAGACACCGTTAGTGATTTTTTTTTATTAGGAGATAAACCGATTTACAGATGTATAAAGATACAAAACAATGTACATGTATAATATTGGAATTTGACATATCATTTTTACAAATGCCGTTCCCCCCAAAAATACGAATAGAATTATTTACATGTAATCAGACATGGCACATGATTACTCGAATAAGCAATGAAGGCATATGTATACTACTACTAAAATAATAAGACGCTTTTTGTTAAACAGGTTACTGCAGAAACAAACTAGACATCCTTCTTGTAAAGTTTTTATCAAATTTTAAGCACTTTGAATTTTCCTGCCTTTTTTCAGTTTTCATGGGAACCGTGGTCATTTTGAATATTCCAAAAGATAAGTATGTGCGCATCTACTTATCGTAAGTTAGAATCCTTTGAAGTAGTTGGAATTTGTTTGCAAACTTTCTAAAAAACATGAATAGTTGTGTTTTTCATTCGTACGGACGCACGGACAAACGAACGAGCGAACGGATGGACGGACGGACGGACAACTTTGTAAATAAATATACCTCCCCCCGACTTTTCGTCGACTAAGCTTCATATATCTAAAAGTTGGGATGGTTGTGTCATTTTAAAATTTCACTGGCATATATGCAATTGTGTCTGCACTTAGCTAATTAACTTAATTAATTAATTACGGAATCGCGGTTTCCGTCATCGGTCCTAAATTATACAGAAAAAATTTATAACTATTACCCTTGATTTCTAACTCAGATTTCAAATTCGTATTATAAATTATTTATTTTACGAAATAGTCTTTCGTCCATTAGGTTATATTTACCATTTGTTATTTATTTATGGTAAAAATTAAAGCTTTTTTATATTTTTGATATATAAATTATTTAATTGAGGTTCTAAATTTCGATTTTTACCTTTAGCTAGGGAAACATGTTTTTACTACTTATGTCTTTTCAAACAATTTTCTTCCCTGTCAGTGGTCATACTGAACACCACGTAAGCTATCACACTTCTACTCAGATAACTCCACTTTCTCTTGGGAAATAGACAGGTTTATCAGTCTCGTTATTAAAATTGGTGTAATAATTAATCTTAATGAATTACTTATTTTGAAATTAAACAGAATATTTTAAGCAACGTCGGGCCTCACTTGGCGCCCACGGTCCGTCAAAATTTGTCTTTGGTTTAGTGTTTCGGTTTGTTAGTTCGTGACATTGTTGTCTTTTTCCACATCCGAATCAGTCAGCAAAATTGCTCCTGCTACATATGCTTTATTGAATCACGAAGTGTCATTGGTTGGTACTGGACAGATCATCCAATCAAACTCATCAGTAAGAAAACCGACACAGACAAAAATAAACGACATCATTTTAAATCTTTTAGCGCTACAGATGGGTGATTTACCATAGAAATGTCGAGAAATAAAGAAGATAAACATACAACAAGTAGTGAGCAGCAGTAAAAAAAACGGTCAGCCAAATCTTTAAGATAGTAATTGTTTGTTTTGTTTTTTGTCAAAGTTTTCAAACTAACAATTTGCCTCTCTTGACCGGGTGGCCTTTTCACACCAAGGATATTGGATTAGTAGGCAGAGACAGATAGATCATTAATTACTTTTTATTTTGACCTTTTTGTAAAATAAATGATGAAAATATGTCCCTATGGCTAAATGTGATATCGTTAATTGTTGAGACAAAATCATGTAGACATTTTCACGGTATGCATGTGTGTTATATCTGTTTTTATTAGCATTTTGGATTATATACCATGTAGATCATGATGTAACGTCATGGATGAATGTCTAAAAAATAAAGAAAAGAAAATATAAAAGTTGATGAACGAAAAGACGGTACGAATTTGGCTTGCATGCACGAAACACAGTGAAAAAAGGGCATAACAACAATAAAAGCGTTGTTCCATTGCCGTGTTTTACCATGTATTTGTAGAGATTTTGTCTCATTTGCATTTACTCCATATCCCTTCATTGTTAATTAATCAATCATGGAAACCCCTGAAAATGAAAAACACCATGCAATCACGATGCACGAAAATAACCCTTTACCACCTACAAAAAACATATACACTGTCAGTAACAAAGCACAGTGCACAATGGACCAATTCAGAAATTGTACGGCATTCTGGAATTGTGGTTGTTCAGGACGTTGGTCAAAAGATATTTTTCGCGGGTATGGAATTTCTGAATCCGTACATTATGTACAACGTCGAAGTCGAGGAGGTGTCATTAGAAAGCAAATATTACCAAAATGCCAAAAAAAGCAAATAAGTCTTCCGTTAGCCAATTTCTGTCAAATTTACACAAATTTAAAGTCGGTTCATCTGAATTTTGTTTTTGATCAAGAACTTTCAACTTTCGTGAAGATTGATGAATTTTATTTTAACAGATTATTGTAAGATATATTGTCTTTTTAATCATATAATAAAATAGTTACGGTCTTTTGTATCGGTCGATATCGGTTTAAATAGACCTCTAAATATCAATATTGACTGACGTTCGATATAGTTTCAAACAGACCTCTACAAAAGACCATAATTGTATAATTTCTTTTTAAACTGTACAATAAACGAGACTTAAAGATGTAAACTTTTTGAAATAATTATAAATAAACACTCTGAATTTAAAGATATGTCTTCTTTCGATCAACTTAAAATACATTTTAACTCCAGACATAACCCTTTTATCGGCTGTACGCACCTTTATAAAACAATCATTAGAATTGAAATAGGGTCCGCACCGGTCAAAGAATCGACTGAATTATATTGCAGTTTATGTTTTTTTAGTTTTATTGTATTTTGTAATTCTTGTGTTTACGTTGTATATATGTTTTGTATTGCTTTGGCCCCAAGGGGTGTAATTTTTGCAATAAATATATTATTATTTATTATAATACAAGTATCACATGAACGTCACACATTTTTCACAATTTAAAATACTATTATATAAAATAGTTCTCAATCATGTTTTTCAACCTTTTTATTTTGCAAATGATTCAAGAAATGTAACTGGTTGCCATGAAAACGACAAAAAGTCGGGAAAATTTAAAGTGCTCTGAATTGGATGAAACTTTACAGAAAGGTTTCATAGCACATGGAAAATTGGTTTCTGGTCTCCAAGACTTCAAACTGGGGACCGTTGCCAAGGAAACAGAAAATGACGTAACATTGAAAGTACTCAGAATTTAAGAAACTCAGCAGGAAAGTTGCCTTAAATATATGAAAGTGATTTATAGCCTTGAATTCTGATTTGGGAGTTCGTTTGTATCAGCAACCTGATACAGTTATATTTTTTTCATTCTATACTAAGTTGCATTTTTGTTCAGCTTTCACACTACCATTTGGTTTTTAATTGGGGGCAATTTTTTAAAAAAGGCAGGACGGTTACATATGGCAAAAAAAAATCCAGGATGACTATGCGGGTTAATCCAGGACAGGCTTGTAACAAAAATAAAAAGCCAGGATAGAAGTTACACACAAAAACAAAAAATCCAGGATGAAAAATTTGACCATACCCCCCCCCCCCTAGAAATCAAATGGTTGCTCCCTAAGTATCAAGAACAAGAACTAAATGTCATATACCAAGTTGACGACAAGAACATCGTTAATCCATTATGTAATACAAAACTGATGGCGCATATATATCTTTGTAAGATATTGAAGGTGCATAATTATTTGAGTAGTCAGTACTTCGGTGCTGTCCTGAAACCAAAAGTTTTATGAAGTAACTTACCCCTGGAATAAAAAGTTATTTCAATTTACTTACCTCTGGTGTACAGTTTTATTTTCTGTTGTACTGACGTTATAGCCGATATCACAGAAAGCCTGTTGACGTGACTTTTGATGCAGCTTGCTGTTCCTAGTTCATCAGCCAACATTTTTGAGACTCTGGATATCTGACCTTTTGTCGGAATAATTAATGATATCATGCTAGTACCATTCCTGTAAAGTAAAAAAAAAAGATTTATTGTTACACAAGATACATAAACAAGGTGGTTTCCCCACAAACAAATCAAAACGTGATACACGTAATTGAACTTTTTCTTACTACAACTGTGCAACAACTCTTCTGTACCTACAAATAAATTTCGAAATAACAAAAACAACTTAAATGTCTATAAACATGTACATTTGTACACAATAGCTACTTCGGTTGTGTGAACAAACAAACAAAAAAAAACCGCATAAAAAAACAAAACAAAAACAAAACAAACAACTAAACAAAAACATAATTTCAATATGCCCTTAAAGTGGTATTCAGTAAAAATTGTCAGGTAATGAATATAATTTGGCTTCTGAGGATGTTACATCGGGCCTTGTGTAGAAGTTGTAACTCTTTTGTCGTTCATCGGATTTTTCGACGAAATTTTCGTAATTTCGCACAAAACCTGCAAGATTTAGAGGTAAATTTGTAAAAACACGCAACAAGGCAAACTCTAAAATGCGCAGTATATACACAATCATTTCAGCTTGCTAATTCAATGGAAATGGTTCGTTATATTTCGAGGCTTTACTGTTCACAGTTTTATTCACTCTTTTAATACTGACTTGCAATCAACTGATGTGTCCGTAATTAATGGACTAAATGTCCCCAACCATTTGTTAAAATTACAGTGTGTACGGTTACTCTACTTTTATACCATGTCTTGACCTTTATCGTTCGCAAGATGTCATAATATAATTTGAGTTCACAACTGTGGCTTGTATAACATGTTTTTTTCGGACACAATACTATAGGCCTATGGAATAGACTTCCTACTACACCAACCTCCTTCGATACGAGCTAGAAATATTCAGCACTTCTCCACTGTAGATAGACCGAACCAGATATTTGCTCGCATCGACCTCTGCACGATACTTGCAGGAGATGACTGTACAATATTGCGTGAACATGGTGAAGAAGTAGATGTAGATGTAACCATGTAACTTACATTGGCTTTTGTCTTCCACGGGGACGTAAAAATAGGATTTGCAACATGATATTCGTACAAATGTAGCCCTGGTGTCAAAGTCGGTGATTTCTTGGTTTTTTGTTCTAGTGTTATAATTTGGTGCTAATATTCTTGAACTTTTTGCAAACACGATCGTATACGCCCTTGCTTTGAATAAGGGTAGCGTATTGTTTGAAACTGTTATCCATTCTTCTTCATAGAGCAAATCATACATAATAATAACTGGTTTTCTCACCTTATGGTGGCTTTGAGTTGTTATTACTCCCCTTTGGGTCGTTGTCTCTTTGACACATTCCCCGTTTTCCTTCTTTTTTCTATTAATAATTAATTTAATTTTCTTTCCAGAATATTGCCATTTCGACTTCTTGACATCGTTTTGAGTGCAGATAAAAGCAAAAACAATTTTGTGGGCTTCGATCAGTGAAAAAAAAATATCCGAAGCTGCATAAAAGTCTAGGTATCTATATTCAATAAATTGATAAAATACGGAATTTGTTATATTTCCCTTTTGTGAATTTAAAATTTCAAAATGCATCTTTAACTTTTATAGATACATTTGAAATTTTGAATTAACAAATTGGGAAATATAACAAATTCTGTATTTTCAAAATGGAAAATAATTATGTTGGCTATGACATTTGAATATTTACGTTTCCTTTTAAATATTAAATATTTAAATAGATAAGATCAACAAAGGTGTATAACCAATCTAAATTAAAACAGTTTATTTTCAGCGAATAATCATTATCTATTTATTTCCAACAAGTATTGGAACGAGGGAATTAAATGAGAAAACTAATTCCTTTACTTGTGGGTTATGTTTAAATGACACACACACACACACACCCGAGCTCTCCAGTGCCTGTTATGCATATATCGCCGAATTACAAACCCTCGAGCAGCTTCTAAACTTTTGATCAATCTCTTCATCTTCCATAATTCTACGTTGACATCGGTCTTTCCACTTTCTGATAATTTATCATGTCCGTTTGTTGCCATATTAGTGTTAGAAGAACAAAATACGTTATTAAAATTTCAGTAATAGAGATCCACGTATTAGCTTGATTCCTTCTCGGTAGTATTGCACAACAACCCTGCATATTTGATTTTATACTTTGTTTCTCCCGCGTTTCACTTTATGGTGTAATCATGTAAACAAACCATGTGCTAAATTTTGACCTACAGTCATAGTCATATTTTGTTAAACGACTTATGATTGGTTGATATAAAACGAGGGCCGAAAAGGTAATTTTTCTAAAATATTGTTTATGGAAAAAATGCCACAAATTTCTACGTGAATTCATGTCCCCAATCTGATTTTGATATACACTGCCTTTTTTGCTACGATAAATATAAAATATAAAGGGGGGGGGGG
>MJUU01038724.1:60398-148245 GCA_002080025.1 Modiolus philippinarum | reverse complement strand
CCTCACGCAGATGAAAGCGGATGGTGAGATGCTCCCCTCGCAGATCGATAGGGCGACCGTCTTGATCGGTCAGGTAGGTTTGCATGCGATTGATGGTCTTCAGGAGCACGGGTAAGTAGATCAGATTCTTAGGGGTCTGGATGATCTTCATGCCCGGATCGACCCCGGGAAAGAGACTATAGATGGTGGACTGCTGGGTGCCGTTGACGTAGCTGCCTTGGATGCTCAGAGTCGTGCGGTTGGCATCGATAAGGATCTTAGCCTTGTGTTTGCTGAGCCGCATTTGCCAATTGATCTCATCATTGATATCATCGATGCCGTAGGAGCCGGTCCTTAGGGCGATGGGAAACCAGTGGGCACCTTGTCTGGGGAGTAGCGGAAGGAATTATTCCCGGCATGGATATTGGGGATGGAGTAGTACGTCCTCGCGCAGTCGGAGGGGTGGGTTGAAGCGGGTCAAGATCTGACTATCGTCCCCAGAGACGATGAATGAGAACCCATGCTTGGATTCGGTATTGGTGGCGGTTTTCCACAAAAGTGAATCGTCCATTCATTTATAGGTGGCGACGTAGAAAGCGGATACCAGTCTCTGCTTCTAATCTTCCAGACCGTCGTAGTGCTTCTGGAGGTTTTTGGCTTTCACCAGGATGGTGAGGACTTCGGCGGGTCGGATGCAAACAGTAGTTGAATATGATTTTGTCAATTTATTTACTGCAGAGCTCAGCTTCAGTCTAAAATACGACGCTTATCTTCTGGCCATCGGATTCGAATTGGAGGATGCGATCGGAGATGACCAAATAGTTGGCTTGGGTATTAGCGGCGACGTTCTGATCGAATCTTACCTTGATATAGAAGTCGGTCGTCGAGTTCTTGAGGCGCTCGCTCTGCTTGGAGATGTCGAATATGAGAAGATAGACATCCGTAAAGTCGGCTGGGATGATGCCTGGATTGCTCACCAAATGATCCATATTGAAGAATTTCCAGGGGAAATCAGCGGCCTCCTTATAGAGCCTGGAGATCTTCTGATTCTTGAAGGAGGCACGAGAACCCACGGCAGGAAATGTCTGGGAGTCCAAAGTGACCCAGATATCATTCGCGCGGCAGTGATCGAAGATGGCGGGGTTGGCTTCTTGATCGTTACCCTTATCGGTCTGGAAAGCGACGATGACCCATCGGGGTCTTTCGGGGCTGCTTCGGGTGGAGAGGCGCCAGATGAATTCACGGCTTTCGGGGACGCCGATCGAATCGCACTGCCTCATGCGGAAGCCGATATCTAGCCTCACCTTGCTCTCGATGGTCTTATAGAGCCGCAGCTTCTGGTCGTCGGAGGGCATCACGTGGGGGACGAACGAGGTGAGATTGCTAGGGACGATCTTGCCGGGATCATTGATATTGGCAGCATCCCGGGAGATGGCATCATTATCCGAGGCGCGGACGAGAGTGAGCTCATGCTTGAATCTGTAGACCAGCTTTTCGTAGTCCTGGGCAAAGCCAAAGATATGCTTCAAGGGGATGGTGAACGAGAAGGATCCCTTATTGGCGGGCTTGGCGAATACGAAGGCCTTGCGCGCGGCATATCCCAGATTATCGGCAGCGGCGGCGGCGGAAGTATCCTTGACCCATAGCTGGTTGAGGCTTTTGGACTTGGAGAAATCGTCTGCATACGTGAGTAGGCCCATCATGGTGGTGGCGACCGCCGGATCGTTCAAATGCTCGATCGTCTGCCTGGAAAGCTTGTAGCTGATGGATTTGAAGAGAAACATCATTGCATTATTAATGAGGGAGATGAGGTTGGCATCGGCAAAGGCTGTCCCATCATTCTTCTGGAGCTTTCCCTCCAGCAAGAGGTAGCTCTGGGAATAGATGGAGAAAGAGATCCTGCGACTCGATGCTGAGGTGGATCTCGGTACCGGATCTATTCAGCTGCGTCCCGGTGATGGGATGGTATTCGATGAATTCGTACTCCTGGACTCTTTCGTCGAAAGTCAGTCCTTCGGTGATAGTAAGCATATTTGTAATCATATATTTATTTATAGCGCTGGACGAAGCCGTGGATGGTTGCGATGCCATCACCTGAGATTAAATCATTGAGGTCGGCCTGCTGCTGAGGGGTTCTCTTGGGCGGAGCTGGGGGCTTCTTTTTGCGGGTCACTCGATGAACGACGTGGTCTACGGTCTTTGTCGCTCCTTTCTCCAAACCCTTGATGGCTGCATTGGAAGCGGCGCTCACGACTTTGCTTCCCCACGTCTTCTCGGCGGAAGAGGTGAATACTCGTCCGGTCAGACTGGCGATGGTATCGAATAATCCTCGCCAACCGACTACATATCTCCGGCGATAACCGTGATTCACTACTAAGGGCATCGTAAATTTATTTAGAGGAGCTTTCGATGCAGCTTCTCGCACTAGCAGATATGTTATTATCTTGTTTGGCCATTTTGATCTTATCATGATCTTGACAAGCTTAACGCAATGTTGTTTAGACTGTGTAAGATATTCAGTCGTATTTCAAGATAATTCCTTTCAAGGACGATCAAGACCTGTTCAGTTTATCAAGATTTAACAAGATAACTGCGTGCAAGGGCGATCAAGATGTGTTAAGTTTGTCAAGATCAAACAAGATCAAATCCGGATCTTGTTTGATCTTAACAAACTTAATTCGTCTTGATCGTTCCTGAACGCAATTAACAAGTGGATGTTGTTTAATCTTAAACTATCTTAACACGTCTTGATCGTCCTTGAAATCAATTATCTTGAAAACCAACTTAAAATATTACACTGTCTTAACAAAATTGTGTTAAGCCTGTCAAGATCGCGATAAGATCAAAATGGCCAAACAAGATCAAAACATATCTGTTAGTGTCGTTTTCCTCCCTGCTGATATGCTTGGATTTCCTCATGGCGTCGAGGATGGTCACGATTTCTTTGCATACCCATTATTTATGAACGTCATTTTATTTATAGCATCACGAACGCCCCTAAGCGTTGGAACGAACGCCCCTAAGTGATGGGACGAACGCCCCTAGGCGATGGAACGAACGTTATGGGGCGACGGGAGGTGATGGGACGAACGCCACGAAGCGTTGATGCATTTGGGGGAGCAGAAAAATGCCGTCCTCTCTGCGATTTTATTATCGTACTCCACCACCATCCCGACTTTCACGACCGACCAGAGGGTGGCAAATTTGGAAATGGCAATAATCTCGTGGTGGATACGGTCCAAAGCCTTATCGCAAGCGATCGGAGCTCCACACCGGCAGCATACCATAGGAAATAGTCTCCAATGCCTCTTGCATTCATCGCTTGGCGATATGGAGGGGTACGTGCATTGATGGCTGCGAACGGTCTTGATGCAGCACTGGGGTCCGGGCGGCGGCCGTCGGCGAGAATGGGAATTAAAGGACATTCCCTCGAAATCCTGCTCATCGATGCGGCAAGCATACCTTTCGGCACCGCATCTTCCACATCTATATCCAAGGTCCATGCCGTAAAAAAGCACTCGCTCGTACTGGTGCTCGCAACCGGGGATTTGGTCTTGGGAGATTCCCGATCCAAGTCCCTTTGATTTTCCAGGAAAAATTCCTGCAAATGATTCATTCTTTATCTTATACTCGATAGAACCCATCCATATTGCATCGATACTTTCCAGCCGTCTTGGGGCTCATGAGATCGATGGTCATGAATCCGTGAGGCTTGGCCCAAGAGCAGTTGCAAAGGGTATCGAACTGAGACGGGGTGAGATCGCTGCAATGGTCTCGGCGGATATGATCGCGATTCTTGGCATCCTGCTCGAAGAGTAAGATGAAGTTGGCATTCTCCCGAATCGATTGCCGCGGGAGCTTGATGTAATTTTGGCAGAGGTAGAAGCAATCTACGTTATTATGGCACCCGCGCACGTAGTAGTCTTCGCACTTGCTCTGCTTGCTGAGCATCAAGTCGTCAAAGACAATGATATTCTTACGAGGGTGTCGAGGTCGCGGGGGTCGGGCACGTCGGTCACCTGCTCGAAGAAGGGCTCGATACCACTTGGTTTGGGCGGTGGCTTCATCACATCCACTACGTCGATCAAGGAGTGCTGATAGCGATGCTTGATGGAAAGAAGCTCGCGGATATCGTCTTTCGAAAATCCTTTCCCCAGCGCCCGCCGCAGCAGCTGATAAATGAGCTGATGGAGCTATTTTCCAAAGACGTAGAGTCGATCGTAGTCGAGCCAATCGTCGCACAGGAGGAGGTTATTCAGCAGCGTCGTCCTGCCACAGTCCGATTTTCCGATGATCAGACCTCGGATGGATCGTTGCGGAAGGAGAAAGTGATTATGCCTATTCGCGGTAGGCTCATTGTACGTAAGGTCTTCAACGTCCATTTATCTATATAAAATGGCAATATACTGCTTGAAACGCAAAAGCAAGACGGCGGCGAAAGGCTTGAGCAAGGTGGTGGCAAGCAATGGGAGGCTGCGGAAGGTCGGAACCTGNGTCTTCAACGTCCATTTATCTATATAAAATGACAATGTTCTGCTTGAAATGCAAGAAGAAGACGGAGACGAAAGGCTTGAGCGAGGTGGTGGCAAGCAATGGGAGACTGCGGAAGGTCGGAACCTGTGCCGTCTGCGGCGCCCAGAAATCCCAATTTATCGCTTCCTCGGGCGCCGGGCTCTGGAATAAGATGCTCCATCGCATGCCCGTGGAGATGCATTTACCAGGGCACAATTTCACCGGCCCCGGGACAAAGCTTCATAAGCGTCTGAAGGCAGGCGGCACCCCCAAACCCTGGTCCATGCCCATCAATCGCGTGGATAAGGCNACCAAGCTTCATAAGCGTCTGAAGGCAGACGGCACACCAAACCTTGGTCGATGCCCATCGATCTCGTGGATAAGGCCTATCATCACGATCTGCTATGCTCAGCATCAGGATACGGCCGCCTGCAATTCCATCTGCGATAAGACCATGCTCAAGGAGCTGGACGGCATTGAGCAGCCCAGGGCCCGCGAACGCATGGATCGAAGTAATGTCAGGCCCATCATCGGCACCAAGGCACGATTTGGGCTGGGCGTGAGAAAGAAAGTAAGATGTCCGGATGACTTAGTCGAAGAGCTGCATAAGCCAGTCCGACGCAAATTACAGAAGCGTCGCGTGGTGGTAGGTGGGGTGGACGAGACCCTGGCAGTCGATCTCGTAGATATGAGCGCCTTCTCCCGCGATAATCGAGGCTTTAAATACCTCTTGAGCATCATCGACGTCTTCTCCAAGTACGGCTGGTTAGTGCCGCTCAAAGATAAGAAAGGTGCGACGGTGCGAGATGCCTTCCGGAACGTCCTCAAGGATCGCAAGCCCGAGAAGCTATGGACCGATAAGGGCACGGAATTTTATATCGTGAGATGAAGGGTCTGCTCCAGAAGCACGACGTCGAGCTCTTCTCTACGGAGAATGAGCAGAAATCGAGCGTGGTGGAGCGCTGGAATCGTACCATGAAGGAAAAGATGTTCAAGTACTTCTCGGCCAATTCTACCTACCTTCCCATCTTGGACGATCTCGTCCGCCAGTATAATACCACCAAGCATCGATCCATCAAAATGACTTCCACCGCCGCCAGCAAGAAAGAGCATGAGGGAAAGGTCTTCTGGAATCTTTACAGAGATCTCCCACCCATGAAGCCTCATTGATTCAATGTCGCGATAAAGTCCGGATCATCAAGAAGAGGGGCACTTTCGAGAAGGGATATACTCCGAGCTGGACGGAGGAAGTCTTCACCATCTTTCAGGCCCTAGCGACGCAGCCGCCGACCTATAACCTCAAGGACTTCTACATTGACGAGGAGATCAAGGGATCCTTCTACGAGCAGGAGCTGCAGCGCACTGATCAGGCCGTCTTTCGCATCGAAGATATCCTGCGGCGACGAACCAGGGGTTGGGTCAAGGAAATCTCGTGAAGTGTTTGGGATATCCAGCATCTTTCAATTCATAGGTCAAAGAGTCCGACTGGCAATAAGCCCCTACCAGTAGTCTTTCCGGTCCCTCGAAAGAGAGAGACCAGAAAGTCTTGATTAATGCATGCTTCAGCTCGACGAAGAGCCTTAATGCGTCTAGATCTGCCTGCAGGCGCTCGTAGACGGCTTTGGTGATGGGCTCATTATCCGTCTGGGGGAGTGAGAGATTTAGAACGCGATACTTTTGCATGTCTAGATTCGTAGTCATCAAACCGCCATTGGTCGAGACGCACTCTGACTTATCGACTTTGCCGTTTTCTACGGTCATCAGCTTTTTGGTAAGGTCTTTGAGGTTTGCGTCGTACTCCCTTTGCGTCCGCTTGATGGTCATCTGCATCTGCTTAATTTCCGAATCTAGCTCGTGCGTGTCTTTCAGCTGCTGATTGACCCATTTCTTCGTCACGGCGTCCGAGGTATCCCGCGGCAATCCAAGATTGGTGATGCGATGATCGTTCATATCGAGATCCTGAAGCATCCGCCAGACGGGCATGCGCTTCCTCGAGTGAGATCCAAACTTATCCATTTATCTATAGGTCGAAGATCACCTCCTCGAGCGTCCGACCTTCCGAAAGAAGCTTCAATACGTGCAAGCAAAAGTGCCCGCAGACCACGTCACCACGACGCTGAAGCTCATCGGTATTTTATCGAATCTCCGGCCTCGGATAGTCGACGATCTCGTTGGGTGGGGTAGGAATCGAAGTAGACTTTGATTCATCCATGCTTATGCCAGCACGTCCAGTGCGTGCCGAGGCCATCGCGATCGTCGTGATTCAGGATGCCGCATTCGATGGAGTGTGGGGTGGGTGGTAGGGCATTGCGTTGGAATACCCCTCTGAATCGAGGGATTCTCAGGGCTTTGGCAGTTTCCTCCAGCTCTGGATTCGAGAGGGGCTAGTGGTGAGGAGGATGTAGTGCAGTCGTATGCTGCTCATTTATCTAGGTATGGGCAGTCTGGATGGGCATCCGCATCCGTCAGAACCTACTAAGTGTGGAGGAGGAGGGATGGGCATCCGCACCCGTCAGAGCCTACTTAGTGCAGAGGGGATGGTCTCACCTCAATTGCGGGTGATTCGAAAGTGTCCGTGGGCGAGGGTGCTGATGCCGTCGGGGAGGATGTGACGCTTGTCGTCTTTGGCGGAGAGCGCGATCTTGTTGGTCTCCTCGGCGTAGATCTGATGGAGATGACTGCGGAGGAACTCATCGGTCAGTGGACCTCTTGCTTGGTGGTGAGGCATCGTTTATAATCGTCGTAGGCGATGCTGCGCTCAATGACACTATTGGTGACTCCCTTCGCGTTCTTGGTGGTCTCACCGTCACCCCAATTGAAATCGTATGGCTTCGCCAGGAGCCCAACGAAGTCGGTCATGACCTTGCCGTCGCACTCGTCCTTAAATACCGCGAGGACCTTTTTCTTCACGTCGGTGGGGATACCAGAGGGATGCTCGGCGGTTTAGTTGGACGTATCGAATTTTTATTGGCCTGGACGTGCGGAGCGATATCCTGGTAAAAGTTGTCGGTCTTGATCTCATAGGCCAAGCTGTCGGTGTCGGTGAAGAGAAGCCGTGCGCGATCACCGTACATCTTCCTCATGAATCCATAGTGAAAATCGTACATGAGAAGCTTCGAAATATCAAAGATGCAGGCTCCCAGGTAGACCGGCTTATCAAATTTCATCTCGGTCTTCTTTATGTGGACGGCTGCTAGATTTTTTCGGTAAAGACCACTCGACGATCGAAGTTGGGCTTGGCTACGAGCTTCAAGGCCTGCTTATTCTCCATGGTCTTGCCAAAGACTGAGTTGAGCTTGAAGAAATCCTTCTCGGAGTCGGTCTTGTACTTGGCGCGAAGACCGGTATTCAGATCCACGTATTGCTTGAGCCATGGGGATTGCCTGAACCTGATGATCCGACGGCATTTCATAAGCTTCATGCCCATCTCCAAATACATCTTGAGATTTCGATAATGGAGCGTATATTTTTCACGCTTGCCCAGGTGAAGTTCGAGCTTGCGGACTTTGTCGATCTCCACAGTCTCGGGCGCGAGAGGGTAGTCGTTGTGGGCGTCGTGAAGATCCTGTGGATATTCGAGATCGCATTCTACCATGGCGCCATATTCGTGATCGTCGGGATAGCTGAGAAACTGGTCGATCTCCTTCGGCTCCGCCCATTCAAAGTCCCCTGTCGGAAGAGGCTGCGACATCGTCCAAATTGGTGGGCACGGAGCTATCGTTGCTCTCCATGTAGGGATTATTGGCCTGGGCATGGTGATGAGAGCTCATGGACACCCCTCCACTGGTCGCCTGCTCAAACATCATCAGCATATCGGGATCGGTAAGAACCTCCAATCTTTGCCCAGTGGATTTGAGGGCGGCGTCGTAGGACAATCCGGGCGATGTATAGTAGTTGGCAGGATCAAGCCAAAAGTGAGTCTGGCAGATGTTCCTAAAATTCTCGTAGATATCCGCCAGCAGCAAAACGTCGGTTTCTAGGTAGAGATTGTGATAATCGCGGAGGGTCTTGCACTCGAAGATCTCCCAGACCCTCTGAGCGTGCGTGTAGTCTTCGTCGGTGATGCCCTCCCCGTAAAGTGTGCTGTAAAAGGCTTCTTTGGGTGGGAGCTGAGTCTCCTCCAGCTTGGTTGGCCCATCCATATAATCGTAGGGAAATCCCTTCCGAATCATCAGCTCTTGGTAATCACCGAATCTCACCTTCACGGTCGCGAATTGGTCGGACGTCAGATTCTTTGCTAGATTTTCAAGCTTATTCGACAAAAACCTGTATGAGTCGATGACTCTCATTTCCAAATTATCCACCTGCTTGGAGGTACTAATATATTTCTCATCGGTATTGGGGATTCAGTCGATCTTACCCTCGGTGAATCCAAGCTCCTTGACGAAGATGTGGGAATCATACCCACTCAAGTTATGGAAGAGGATGGGGACGTGCTTCGGGAGCTGGAAATCCAGATTGCACTGGTTGTGTGCTGCCCCGCGATATTTCCCGGTAAGATGGCCATGGTCCCGAACCTTATCCCCTAACAATACATCCCCGCAAATGTGGCAGTGCGTGCTTTTTTCGAAGCTCTCCTTGTCCTCGTCGGTCACCACCATGGGCTTGGTCTCCTTGTATATCTTACCGATTACCCGCACTTCTTCTTCGATGCACTCCACGAATTTCTTGGCGACGACTGAGGCTTTATAATCACCATGAGTGTAGGTGTGTGATGGATCTGGCTGGCAGGTGCTGAGCTTTTCCGTGAAGCATTCAAAATCCGCATAGATGTCGAATGGGGCTCTCATCATCCTTTTTATGTGATTGAAAGCTATGGCAGCCCCTTCTTCCGGCATCCCGATCCTGACTGCATCCTTCTGACTGCAATATTCCATATGCTTGTCCAAGATATCCTGCCTTGAAAAGTGCGAAAGGCATCTGCGGCAGAAGAAAAGTTCATGACCGTGCTCCGTCACCTTGGAATTCAGAAGTCGAGGCTCTTGATCCAGCGAAAATGCTGCTTGCCTTCACGAGTCAGGTAGAGATCTACGTGGGTGGAGCCCGTATTCTTGGATATCTAGATGGGGTAGATCTGAAGATCGTCTTCCTCATCTTCACCCTTCTTTACGCCATCGAAGCCACAGACGTTGACGTTGATGTTGGGATTCTGCCTCTCGAATTTATCGATCGCCTTGAGCAAGACTGGAAAGATGATGCCTTCGAATTTTAGCTAATCTTCCCATTTCTTGTACTGAGCTACCCGGTTAGTGGATTTCTGGTCGACTTCCTCATGATGAAGGGCCGCCAGCACTGCCAACTGGAAGCAGCGATCATCTTCATTTTTCACATTGATGATCGCCTCCTTTTTCGCGAGAGCCGATTGGGTTAGTAAGCCCTCCTTTGAGTGGCTTGAATTGGCTGAGATGGATTTCTAGCTGCTCGATGTGTCCGAACGTCCACCAACTCCCCTCCCGCATGTACGTTGCCATATTTTCCTTGACCTTCTCCATCATGAAGGCAATCTTCAATTCGAGGTCAGATGATTGGGTGATGGTAGTCAGGGCTGATCGGAAGTAAGGAGGGATGTAGGTATTTTCTCCCGTCGCGGGGTTCGTCTTCACCATCTCTGCTAGAAGCATTAAGTGCACCTTAATTTCCTTCTTTTTGGCGAGAGCATCTGAGATAGTGGTGGAGATTGTGCTCTGACTTACTTTGAGAAATGTGGTCACGTCGTGCGACTTCGCGGGTTCGATGACGACCGTGCCAAATACGCCATTCAGGGCTTCCCGCCTATTGGTGATCTTGATCTCATCCTCTGCTGGGGCATTTTTGATATCTTCTTCGACCAGCTGGATCAGATCATCCCTCTTGAGCTGAGAGTACTTGGTGAGGCCGCGATTCTTTGCCAGCACCTTGAGCTGCTCCTTGCTGAAGACTTCCTGGCGGGTGCATTTACGGGTGGTTTTCTCCTCGATGAGCTTCACCAAGGCCTCTTTGTTTTTCCTGCTGACCCCCCTCAGACCCTTATCTTTAGCTATTTGGCGGAGGGTCTTCATGGTCTCTTTGACCACCATCTTACCCTCAACGGGGATGATCCCCTTCTTCTTCTTGAGTGGGTAGCCGCAGATGGTCTTCTGCTCCCCTGATTTCTCAATTCGCTGGATTTGCTCCGCCCCGCAATTTTGACACTGCTTGGTGTGCTCATCCACCTGCACCAGGTTGGGGGCATTGCAGCACTGCTGCTGCTTTTTGGGGGTGGGGTGCCATCTTCCAAATCTTCTTCATTCTCCAGAAAGAAATCCAGGAATCGATCCATCTTAATTCTTTCGGATGTCATATCTTTTTTTATATCAATCTGTGACATCCTTCCCTTTAAGGTGTCCTTATCCCCGCTTTCCTGTGGGACGACTTGTCTACTAGCGAATACATATGCCATTCTTGTATTTACCCTATGCTCAAGAGGAATGCCGTCCGTTTGAATTTCGGCCGTCGGGGTGGGGGGTCCTATGCAGGATTTCCCCTAGTGCGGCAGAGTCGGCCTTTTCATACTACTTTTATTATATAATTAACACCAGGATTTTTACTTTGAAAAAATGTGATTTAAATGACGCACAAGTGAGTTTTCTTTGTTTTTCTTTTTGAAATATTCGTTTTTATTTTATAGATAAACATGAATAACGTTTTACTAGTGATATTTATGATGGTGACAGTCTTACCAACTGGACATGGATATCCGACAGGATGTACATGTCAGTCTGCCTATCTAGGTACACGTGTCTACTGTACCTCTGGAACGTTACGAGAAATACCAGGAGACCTATCAAGCCTTACGACTGTCTTGTAAGTACTAATCGGTAAAGTAAAAAGAAAATACAAACAATAAAAATTATTAAATAAAATAGTATTAAACATAAATAAAATAAAGTCCACATAAAAAATTAAAAAGAGAAAAAGTAACAAAAATAAAAGACTTTTAAATTGAATTCACTGTTCATGTGCAGTACATCTATATAAAATTGTAAGTAAAGGACCTGTTTTCTTTTTGGTGATACTTTTCAGTGCATGTAATTCTAATAGGGTTTGTAAGTCTCGTCATGTGATACCGAGAAATCACGATAAATTTCAAATTTGAAAACATTTCCCGCCAAAATATGACGCTTTGGAATTATTGTATACTCGGAAGGCCCAAAATTGGACGAGACTTACAGACCCTATATAGAGGAATTTTTTTACCATACGTTAATCCGATTTTGCTGATCAGAAATAACTGATATTTTTGTATAAAACTTGTTTGAGTTTTGTAGTGCAATCGCCATTGAATGTTTTTATTTCAAGATCACCAATAGAAAATTCTTAGAAAACGATAAACTCTCTGCATAACGCTTATTTAAAGCATGACCAAACCATGAATTACATGTGAGCAACCATACGTAAATATCAATCCGAGTCGATCCTAATTGAAAATTGTTATTCATTTATCGAGTTTCTGAGCTTAACTCAGAGAAGATGAAATGGCTTTCATTCAAAATTTGGACCCATTTCTTCGTTTTTCCTACCTTTCATTCCTTCCTATGTCTTCAAATTATAAGAAACAATCATTGTAAAACAGAGACTGATGCAATTACATATTATACAACGATTTAGCAAAACTCACACACAAAATTGCAAACTTTTGATAGTTCTTTATCTCCCATGCAAAACTCTTCACTTGCCGGATTAACATGGAAGTGCTACTTTTAGGCTTAGGTTATTTGCTTTCTTATAGTTTATCACCCGGTTATCGCAATAGATAGCAAAACTAAAAATATCTGCAATTAATATATTTTAGTATTTTAGTAACATCCAGACGATGTCATTAAGTATACTCAAAGACATTCAAACGACATTAATTTGTGAAAATGACAGAAAAAATATTCTTCCGTAAATGGCTGTTTCCCGTGTAAGACAGCTCATAGAAGACAGGGTCGCGTGAAGCTGTCCTTAACGGGCGAAAGTCCAATCAAACGTTCCGATTTGTTCGACGTCATAGTTGTTACCATACTAAACTCGATCCGTGAATGCTTTTACGTCACAGTCGAAAAATCCACAAGGAATGGCAAATTTTTTTTTGCTTTCCTTCAGTTTGTTCGTTGTATTTTACGGAAGAAATAGCTTCATATATTCGACCAAAATTAAAAAGATCGGAATGTAAGAAATTCTTCGTCTTTTACCCTCGTTTCACTCGGGGAAAAGGCGAATTTCCCACACTCGTGGAAGACATCCCTTATCTTTAATATGGTCTCGTATAAGAAACTGTTATTCCCCTTGAAGACCTTCAATTCGTTTGTTTAATTCTAAGAATATATGTTGCTTTACAAGTTTACGTACATCTTTATTATTTGTATGACGATAGTATCTTAGTACTGAATTTTCAAGATAGATTCGGATTTACGTTGACTACAACGACAGCAGAATACCAAAGGAACAAAAGCACAAGATTACATAAACCAAATACACAGCAAGGCAAAAACGAGAACACCAGAAGACTTGGGCTATCAATCTCCCGAACAGAGATGCAAAGCTCTTCCTACGTCAATCTTCACCTTATTATTGAATTAAATAAAACCCTTCATTAAAAAGGTACTCATCTTGATAAGTTGGACCTTTTTCTAGTTACTGTGATTCCTTTTGTGTATTTATTTTTTAGTCACTCACCACACATAAGGGGGAGGGTTTGCATCCAAGAAAACGAGTTTAACACCACCGCAATTTTTGCGCCTGTCCCAAGTCAAGAATTTGTAGGTCATTTGCTTGTCCTTGATATTCTGGATATTGGATGTGGTTTGTTTCAATTGATTTATTCACTTTTTTTACCTTTTTGGGGGCCATTAAGGGCTTATTATATGGTGTGAGGTTCCTCACTGTGTTGAAGGCCGTACGGTGACCCCTAGATGCTTTGCTTTTGGGTCGTTTTAACCTGGATATGAGATGTTGTCTCCTTGACATTTCCTCTTTTATACTTGATCGTGTCGTAGCAAATGCCATTGACATAGATAAGATAATTCTCGTGTGGCACATAGGTTCCAGTGATATTAGAAACCCGGAGGGATGTCTCAGAATCGAAATAAGGTTATTATTTATGCTAAACATCCATATCTTCTTCTATTCTATTTTTTACAGTGAAATAAATAACAACAAAGTAGAAGAGTTACACGAAATTACATTTTCTAATTTAACAGATTTACAGACATTGTGAGTATTATTAATGTAGGGTATAGCCCTTTTCAAAAAGTGTTGTTATCTTTTCCTGGAATGGAACTCTCCTGTCAAATGTAATTGCAGCATCCAAGGCTCTCGGTTATCATCACTGTTACGACAAATGTAAATGTTACAAATACATTAAAAATTAAACTATCCTATAAACTATCCTAGGAATTTGAAATATCAAAATTAGAAAATTAAGGACCATTATATCTATAAATTATTTGATTAATAGTTAAAAAATAAATATACATTATTTAACCTGATGAAGTACAAAAATTAAAATGATGTTACCATAAATGGAATAACTATTGCTCAATCTAATAAAAAAAAAATCATGAAATTTAATGAAAGATAATTCCAAATAGCCAATTCTACCACATGTTGATAACCGGAACTGTTTGATTGTAACTAAATTCCAAAACAAAGTGTTGACCAATTTCTTATTTGAAAAGGCCTTTTGATGGTGCTTATCGCCGCTATCGATTTAAGTAATTTCGGAGTAACCAAGAGACACCACAAATAGTATATCTTAATCCTGAAAGACACATTTTAGAAGCTCTGTAGTTTGTAAAACTAGATCCCGAGTACTGTATAAAAATTTGAAAATGTGCATTGCCATAACTGCCATAATTTCTGAATATTGTTCAAGTTGATAACATATCTGTCGTAATTAAATAAGTAACTGCATTCAAAATTCAGCAAAAGTAACTAGTTATTTATATATTTATATATGATATCATTTGATATGAACAAACCGGGTTAGGTGTGTATCAAAACTTTGTGGAAATTATCTTAATAGGTACATTGTAAATCTGCCAAATCAACTACTGAAACCAACTTATTTTCGCGAGCGATTTATTTTCGCGACTTTCGCGTGCACGCGTGAAAATATCGCGAAAATAAATCGTCGCGAATAGTTCATTTCCTTATATAAAAGCACTAACAGAAATAAAAAATCGTGAAAATTAATCCCCGCGAACTTTACAAGGAGGGACAAACTGCGAAATAAAGTATCCGCGAAAATAAGTTGGTTTACAGTATTAAATAACCGGTGTCTACAATGGACAATAGGGTCTGTAAGTCTCGTCATGTGACACCGAGAAATCACGATAAAATTCAAAATTGAAAACGTTTCCCGCCAAAATATGACGTTATTGGATTATGACGTCCTTATTGTTTGCTTGAAACGTCATACTTTTCTGTTAAAAATGCAACTTCCGGGTACAAATTATGTCCCCGGAAGTCTCAAAATTGGACGAGACTTACAGACCCTATTTAAAAAAAAATAATAATCATAATCAGGAGAGTAATAAAGAATTGAACTTTCGTTATGTCAGAAATACATCTATCATACGTTAGCAAAAAGAGTAAAAAAATTAATTTAACAGCTGACTTTTGTTTATGTAGCAAAAATCTTGTATGTTTGTATTTTTACAGGAGTATCAGTAACAACAGATTATGGAGTATTGATAAATCAACATTTAATCAACTGTCAAAGTTAAACACATTGTATGTATAACGAACCATCAAATTTTAAACTATACAGTTATAAATGCATTTGATCAAATAGAACAATTAACAGAACCCCATTAGCGGGGTTTCTGGGGTTGGATACCCTTTTTCTAGAAATTTTTGTTTTATTACGGAATGTAGTTAAAAAAATTTCTGTAACCCCTTCGGATTTTCCCTCTTTTTGAAGGCTTGATCCGCCGGTGATAACTGCTTTTTTCTGGAAGTTTTCATACAGGACTTTGGGGATCGTGCTCATGGATAAAGAGCTGCAAAAACAAAAAATGTCTTGAATCCTCTTTTCGACAAGAGTGGTTAAAAACAGCTTATAGTCGTATTGATGTATGTATGTACAGTCAAACATACTTTAAACGTCGCCTCGTTTCAGCAAAAACCTGTCTTTTTAAGTCACTTGGTTTTTGTCCCGTATAGTTACAGACTTGTATTTTGAACCTCAATTAAAAGGTCACCTCTCTTATAAGGTCAAATTGTTTTGGTCCCAAGGATGACCTTTAAAAACAGGTTGACTGTATAGGAATTTCTGTCCTATTATCCGGTGGCATGATGATACATGATACAAAGTTAATTTTAACATACCAATTGTAATAGAAGAAGGCAGGATATGGTATATTATTTTTGACTCGATATGTAGATCCTATTCTAGATTGGTGATTTTAAAGTACTTAAAACTGAGCAAACAATACGGATAAAATATTTCCAGTTATCCTCAAAAGTTTCAACGAGTTCAAATTCTGAATAACAGCTAATAGTAATTTTAGTTGTCGCACTGTCTCAGCGATGAAATGTTTTGAATGTTACCATTTCTGATAATATTTCATATCAATATTATCAGGAGCTATTGGTGTAATGGTTGGTTTACACTGCCGATCATAGTAACTCGACCGAACTCTATCTATGAATATCTATGAATATTCGTCGATCGGGACACTGATCTTGAATGCTCGTGTTCGGTCTACTATCCAAATCGGGGCGGTCTTACTAACTCTGCTGAAATCGAGCTGTGTTCCCGAATATTTTCGGGATCGGTCTTGATCGAGTTTCAAAGTTTTAGCCGATCATGCCGATTTTTACCAGACTTAAACTCATTCGCTTCTCGATTTATGCCGAATGGCTTCCAGATCAACTCGATTAGTACTCGATCATTACTCGACTACAACGATTTTTTTCTTTTTTTCTATACAAGATCTTCCCGACAATAATCTGATTTTTCCCGACCTGTATCCGACCTTTACCCGACCACTCAAGACCTTTACTCGATTTAACACGACAGCATGTTATCTTTTATAGTAGCACAACATGAGGCTTTCAAGAGCCTCAGTGCCCCAATAGGGCCTTACTTCAGTTTTTAAAAGGAGCCATCCAATGGACTAGTATATAAATATTGTGATCAAGTTTGGTTGACAATCATCTTTGATATGATGAGAATCTGCCGGATACTATTTCAAGTGGGGACCAGCCAAACACTGTTGTTTTCGTTTTTTTCCCAATTGGCAAAGTAGTTTCAGAGTAGAAAATCTTTGAATGGATATCTAAGTAGGGTGGTATATTAAATCATGTTGCACGTTTTCGGCCATCTTGGATTGCATGCAGACAAGATAGATACTATTTTGAAATTAGAACATCCAAGGACTATATTTTGACCAATTTAGACTGCAATTGGTCCAGTGGAAATCTTTCTGGCATAATGCTTAACTTGTCACCCTTTGGCGGTCATATTGTATTAGCTGACGATATGGCAGACAAGGGACCATCGTTTGGTAATCGTAACAAGTTTGGTCTAATTTGTTTAGGGGTTTCAGAGGTAACGCTTGAATGAATTCTCCCATAAGATCCAATTGAAAACTATATTCCCAGTTGGCAGTTATATTTCATGACGATTTCTTCACATTGAACCGATCGAGGTCTATCATGACTCGGACTATGCTCTCGCTCAATCTGACAAAGTCTGGTTGGTCAAATGAGGGTCTAGCATAAGTCGTAAGTGAATCGTAAAGAGAGTATTAGTCGTGTTAAATCGGGTAAAGGTCGAGTTGACGTCGTGAGTTATTTTATGAAGTTGATCGGGATAAAACAGCATGGTCGAGTTGATCGAGTCAGTCTGCTCGGCGGTGTAAACCTAGCATAAATAGCGATCGAGAAGTTATTGTCTTGTAAATAAAACTGTCCCTGATTTATGTTAATTACGTTTACGGTACACAAGGGTATTGAAAAATAGCTGAATCCGCTTCAAGTTCAATTTCTGAATATTGTTTCGATTCGGACGGGATTTTTGCGAAAATTGTGCAGTTTTCTGTTTTTTTAGCTATCGCATGTGTATTGAGATTGTGACAAACAAACTTTCATCACAAAAGAGAAAATTTTAGTCACAGTATACAATGTACATTTTTAAATATGTTTTCAAAGTATTTATCTAGCGAAGAATATAAAAAAGTTTACTTCTGATTTACTTTTTCATTAGGGACCTGAGTTACAATTTTTTGACAGAAATCGACCATTCAACATTTGATAATCTCTCAAGATTGAAAACCCTGTGAGTATATACTGTAAAGTGTTTAGTGTAAACCATATTTTATTCAAATAAATCATACAAGGTATCAAGATATAGAGCATAATCAGTTATTGTGAAATTCGTAGGTTGTAAATGTATCATATATCCTTTCCCAAAACCCTTTATTTTTTAAACAGTCGAATATCTTTTTGAGTATTCAAATAATTTGAGCTTAAAACTAGTTTCTCGTTCAATCATTAATATTGCTTGGTGAGGTGTGATCTTGCCGGCGTGTAAATCAACATCGAAACTAGTGAACACAGATACAGGGAAAATTACACCTGAAATTAATATACGCTTATTTATTAGATACTCAGCGAAGATATGTTCTAATTTGCCTATGTAATTTAGCTAGAAGTTAACAGTCCATATCATTTACCAAGTCCGATATGGCCATATCAAACCGCCTCGTTCAGAAATATCCATATTAGCCCGTCATATGGCTATTTCAGCCCGGTTGTGATGATCACTCCTAATTGGAAGTATATAATAAAAAAATAAAGACATGACCCTTTCCATATCGGCATGGTTATCATCCTGAGACCCCATACATGTATCAGTCCGAGGCGGCATGATTACTAGGCTAATGAATACTCTCGGGGACCTCTGGTCCAACATCAGTGACATCGACCAAGTGGTTTCAGAAACGAAAATACCAATGTTTAATAAAAACAGTAAATTTTGTTATGCTGTCACGTGTTTCAATGAGTAACCTCTCATCAGCAGCACTACAATCACAAAATATGGGAAACCATAATCTAAAATTAGTAAAAAAAAAGTACTAATTACCAAAATTGTCGTACTAGGAAGCCAAATCCAGTTCTAAAGACACCAACCGAGTGCTATGCAAGGAATGCAGCCTCGGTAATTTATTGGGACTAGAATTTAGATGACAGTAGTTTTCAATACACGCAAGGTTAAACTTTCATGTCAGACAAGTCCGACTATTCGGCTGATACCCTCGCGGGCCTCTAGTCCATCGGCAGTGACATCCATACAGTGGTTCCAGAAATGAAAATATACTCAAGTTGCATAAACCACAGTCAATTTTGTTATGCTGTACACATGTCTCAAGCAGTAAACTTTCATCAGTAGCACAAGAATCAAATAAATCGTAAAACCATAATCCAAAAGTAGTCATTGCCATATTATCGATGCAGAAACCCAAATCTAGAAAAAACACCGAGTGTAGTATACGGAATGAAGCCTCAATATTTTTAGGGGGTGGGATTGAGATAACAGTACGCAATTAAGGTATAATTTTCATGTTAGACAAGTCTGACTACTGGGCTGCTGAATACACTCGAGGGCCTCTAGTCTATCGCCAATGGCATCGATTCAATGGTTTCAAATTACAGAATATCCAAGTCGCATAACAGTCGGTGATTTTTTTATTATACTGTACATGTGTTTTAAGGGGTAACCTTTCAATGGCAGCATTAGAATCAAATAACAGGGAATACCATAAGCCAAAAGTAGTAAAGTAAGTGAGAAACGAACCGTCAGTCTAAACCGAACAATTCAAGGACAATGGCAACGTCGGAATAACAAAGAAACAAAGACATAACATGAGCAAGGCGCAGAAAAGAAAATGAAGACACACACATATACAAAAATGAACAACACGGACCCATTTAAAACCATGGGTGAGATCAGGTGCATCGGTAGAGTAAGCATTAAAAAAGGTTAAAGAGTAAAAAGATTACCAAAATTATCGAAATAGGAAGCCAAATACAAGGCACATTAAGTGCTATCCAATGAATGAAGCCGCAGTATTTCTAATTGAATATGAATTGTGTAAAGTATTGTAACCGCACATTATTTTTGTGCAATACAAGGATATCTCACATTGCTGAATATAGTTACTGTTGTGTTGATAGGCCCCACAACTCCTGATACTTGTATATTTCATCATTTAATTACATATGATAATAAGTTCGTTGACGCTCGATCAATTTTGTAAAAACTTTCATTGTTATTTTAATATTATATAAAAAGCACGTCCAAAATAAAAAAAACATAGTGTCGAGTAAAATGACACAAATAAGATGATACAGATAAAGTTCTTAACAAGTTTAGTATATGTTCAAGTATCTTACAGCTCGAAAGTGCAAATTTGCTCCCCACTTAATTTGCTGCAAAATCCTACAGTTTCATTTTTTTTCTTCATATCAGGACATACTTTTTTTTAACTTTTTCAGGAGTTTGAATAATAACCATATTATCCTGTTAGATGACAGTCTTTTTGGAAACCTTGGAGAACTATTAACACTGTAAATATAATTGTAGTGGGTTAATTTTATATTTCTTTAAACGGTTTGCATTTGTTTTCTTTTTTTAAACTAGAATTGTTTTAATTTAGTAACATAAAAACCTACAAAAAATCAAGTTTGAAAATTATTAGACAAAGAGGAAAAATGAAAGGATATGGAGTGAATGTACATGTGACAAAAACGCACATGATACATAGAAAACTCCAGTTTATCAAGAACAGGGCTTTTATTCATGTATGCATCTTGAAGAGTTTCTATTGGTAGCAAGTTCAGAGGTACTGGAAATACAAATATTATAAACTTAAACAAAATACTAGTACCATAGAATAATAAGCAAAATACTCATGAAAAGCACTCTTGTTGTGCTTCAACACTCACTGACGTATTGTTCAGTACTGAAGTGCCGATCTGAAAACCATTTATTTGCATATATAGTTACAATTTCTAAAGTTTGGGAATTTCAACTTAAGTATCACCCTCGTTCAAATTCCATCGTTATTTGATAATATAGTTCTTTGAACTCCCTTTTGGTTATTTATTTATGGTCAGACCTTTTCTGCTTGGAATCTAAATTTTCCTAGTGTTTTTTTCTATTTGCACTGAAAGGAACTTATAAGTGTCAAAATCGCTATCTGGGGAGCTTGAATTAAATGCAGTTCCAGTATTTGTTTAAGCTAACATATATGTTATGCTTTCCGACGAAGGATAAAAATTATATCATTGCCTCTTTCACGATAAAGAAAATCTATTTCACTTAACTTTCTTGTTCACAGTTCAGTTTTAACAATTCCTCTAGCTGTTATTTATTCGATCAAGGACCAATCATTACACGTAAATCTTTTCCTAAAAGTAATAAAAAATGAATATTTTTGAGAACGAATAATTAAACCCAGAGAGCAGATATTATGGAAGATATATTTTTATACAGTAGTACGTCCGGACTCGGTTTTAAGATTTCATAATCACTGGACATATAATTGCGATAAAGACATCAATGTATAATTGATGAAGAAAAAGGGCATGCTTTAAACCATGCATTATGACTATATGTCCAGGTATCTCGACCAATGAGAGCTGAATAGCTTTGTGACCTGTTGTTTCTATCTTATAAACGCGCACATCAAAAATGAACCGTGATTCCAAACGGACTGTAAAAAGTAAGGAATATTGTATTGGATACTGATATTTTATGTTTTACAAACGATTATTTAAAGTGAAAGTCCCCAAAAATATGGAAAAGAGAATATAAAATCCTAATGTAGTTCTGACACATATAACATATTTCGATTTTTGCAATTTTAACTCAATTGTTGCAAAAACGTATTTTATTCACAGAATCTCTGGTCATGGAGGGTCACGTGACATTGTGTAGAGGGCGTTATGTATACTGACATCAAGTAATAACCAACGAGTACCGTAATAAGGCGTTTGTCAACAACGATCACTAGCAACATGACAAAGTTCGTTACTGCATTTTTACAAACTCGCCGTTCAATTCATGACTTTGATATATTTTTGCTTATTTTGCGTAAAAGATTTTTGACATTCTTTTTAATTTGTGTTTAATGTGTTTCTTTATCATGCAATATAATCACAGGGTCTAAACATTATTTTTATAAACATTTTAAGCACCCAGCTACTGTGATAATAAGTGTCAAAACAAAGGCTATACAATGTTTGATATTGTTTACCTATTTTATGTACCATTCTGTGAATTGGCCTAATTACTCTTTCTTCACCTGTCGCGTCACCTATTAACGATTGACATTATAATCTTGGACGTGGGTGTACGTGTATTCGTGATTTTGAAGAATGAAAGTGTAGGGAGGTGGTTTCGTGTAGACGCCCGTGTAGACATGCATGTTTCAACTTCCAACCACTACGATCTATTTCTGTTGCACCGATATACTTAAAAAACGAAATAATAAAAAAAATAGTTTTAATGAACATTGATCATAGTATTTTGGATCAACGTCAGATGTTCTTTTGTGTCCATTTTCTGCTACATTTATATATTCTTTATTTTTTTCATTCTCAATATGTATGTTTATACAAAGATGTGAGTATAGCAACTCGATTCTGAATGTTTTGTAAATTACTGTTGACAATTTTACACTACAAAGAACCCAACTGGATGCCCCGGATGATTGTCGTATCTTTGTATATTTGGGTATTACACAACGCAGGTGACAAGTACCTGAGCATCTCCCAGTGCATGTTTACTCTCAATTTTGTAATGTTTATTCAAACCAAAACGTAAATAGGTAGGCCTATACATGAGAACAAAAAATACATCATAAAAAATAGCAAAAGAAACAAACACGTATAAAAAATAAAATAAAAATGCGACAATTATTATATTATCGAAATAATTGAAATCCTAAAATTAGTGTTTGAATACTTTGAAAGATAACGGATGTTGCAGTTTGTATGCACATCTTTTTCAAAGGTATGCATCTTATACTTGATACAAGAACATGTAAAGCCATTATGCAAAATTGGATATTGTGTTTATGGAAAATACTTGTATAAAAAGCTTTGAAGAAATAGAAGTTTCACTGAATCAGATGTTAAGAAGTTGCATTTTGTTAACATAAAAAAGTCTAATTTTGTTAATCGGATGAAGAATTTGGAACAGTACAACCTTTAGTCCCGTCGTATCCTATCTGTTTAAACGTGGGACCTGTCATATGCTTTTGGTAAGGCTCTGCCAGTCACAGACAATTCATTCCCTTTAACAGTTTAATCAGATGTACTTCATTCAGATACACCACCAGAAAGATCCGACGAATGGAATACCGGCTTTCAGAATTAAAAAAAAGGTCGGGTAAGATTTTGTTCAAGGCATTTTTGGCCAAAAATCTACACGAAACAAATATAGATTCAAATAAAAAAGGCATCCAAGTCTTGGACACCCTACCCCGACCGGTCTTTACCATTTGGAAATATGTCTAAATCATTTTGGCCATTTTGCAATCTGATAAAACTCTTACAAAGTTTATGCATCTATACCGAACTCAATTCTTGTCCCTTTCGTCTTTTTTAATGAAATATGCTAGTCTTCTTCTTTTTCAAAAATATAAGTAGGCATTGTAGAATGTGAATTATTGCCAACTCGACATGTATATTTATTGTTTTATTTTTGTACAAACTTTATTTATTGAAAACAAAGGATTCTGAGTATGATGTTGATAAATTATTTGAATAATTATTAGTAGCATCATTTTTATTATATTATAAGTCTTTGACAAAACAAAGCTAATTCTGTATAATGTTTTTTTTATTTATTTTTTCCCACATTAATACGCGGTTTTATTAAAAATTACTTAAAATCACTTTCCTCGAGTGAAGTTACTGATATTGACAATATCTGCATTAAAATTACCCTTATAGACATTTGTGACCCAAGAATGATTTATGACCCTACCTAGCAAGTGACACGTGTGTTGATTGTGCCAATAAACAAAATACGTGTACCTGAGCCTTAACACCTGTATCCAAGGCTACTATTTCATTGTACGTTACCTGGCAAGAAGACCATATTTTTTTTTAAATTTTTGCCGTAGCCGTTTAGTTAGCTTTAGACAGGAGGGTATTCAAACTTATTTCGATAACGAGAGGTAAAACATGTTCAACTTGAAATTGACAAGAATAAAAATTATCACTTATGTAAACTTTTATAAAATGTGGGATATATTTATCACATATGTAATGAAATTTTAAGCCTGTATGCCATGCTCACGATCATATTACCGATTTGCATATCTACTGGTGAGTCCAATTTGAAATTTTTGTCCGGTTTTTGGTAAAACCAAGGATTACCCAGCATCCTTTTTACAAATCGTGTCTTCTCCGTAATTGTTAGTGATACAAATTATAATAATCTGTATCAATATTTCGTCACTTCCGATCCAAAATGGCGATACCCATAACTGAACTGCGGTCAGCTTTTATCTACAAATATCTTCCTTAATAAAAAAGATACATTACTGCAATTTTGCATGTGTACACTTTGTTCAATTACTATTGCCTAAATTTATGTAAATTCTAAAAACGAAGGCTTAACTCCCGTCACCGTAGTTTTGTCCTTAACTTTATTTGATATTAATGATTTTTCGGATTTCGTTTGGTTTATGCATTTTAAACATTTATTGAAATAATGGATTTCCTTTGTTTGGGGTCTAGTGCTGCTGATGAGGAATAAATTTCCGAAATGGCCATACAGCTCATTGGATTATTGCAGTTGGAGTTAACATATGTGTTATGGTCTCATGTTCATTTACTCCATATCCTTTCATAAAATATTTTAGATATGAAATAAATCGAATTAGGTGAAAAGTAAAAAATCGCGGACTTTCACTTTAATATACTAATGTAAGCCGGAAATAAAGTGTGTCAGTAGGGTGATTTGCAGTTTCTTAGAACGACCAACGCCATAAACCAAATTGTCAACATGCCAACCAAAAATATAAAATGCCTTTTGACATAGAATGTAAATTGTCCTGAACTTTTATTAGAGTTTGTATACAATTAATATGAAGTCTAAAAGAACTTTTTATTTAATATGTATTAACTACGCCTTGTATTTGCATTATGTTTTCATTTCTGTTTAAGGTACCTGAATGACAACTATTTGCGAGAAATAAAACAATCTACGTTTCAGAATTTAACGAATTTGATGTCATTGTAAGTTCATCATGTTTAGTATATCTTTAAATGAACTATATCGTCATTGAATGAAACAACAGCGGGATTATTTTTTCGGAAGCATTAACCCTTATTGTATTACTTAAACTCCCTATGACACAATCCGAACATACTAAGAGGTTATATTTTAGTGTAAACAATATTTTATTCAATTAAAGGTAGCATAATTAAATGAATTGGAAAACAAGTGAAAACACTTTAATTTATAAATCACTCTGCCAAATGACTTTAGAAAAGGCTGCAATATTTCGCACAAGAAAATAATGACACCTAGAAAAAAAATCAAATAGATATACAACATTAAATCTTATAGGGACATGAACCACACATTTTATGATATAAAACAAACAAGTTTGATTTTAAGAGTTGATAATAGTAGAACAAAATGCTAAAATACCGAAGTTGCATAATAGCTGTACAAAATTTCGTAAATACGAAAGACCAAAATAATGAGGATTATGCTTACAGAATACATAGAGATTAATACATGGGCATTTCCATATTGACCTGGTTATCATCCCGAGACACCCATATTGGCCCGAGACGAAGTCGAGGGACAATGTGGGTCGAGGGATGATAATCAGGTCAATATGGAAATGCACATGTATTAAATAATCAGGTCAATATGGAAATGCACATGTATTAAACTTTTCATTACATACTTCCGACGTTTAGAAATGCCAGGCCGATATGGACCGGAAGTCGTTTATTTGCCCAGGCCAATATGGACCGGAAGTCGTTTATTTTGTCTGAGATGCACGAGGAGCATAAAATAACCTATTATTTTCCCGGGGTGTGAAAATATGGACAGTTTACTTCCGGTCATATTGATCATGCAAAAATGCTTTTATTTCTACTAAGTATGTAATAAACAGTTTTAAAGAATAACGAAGTCTAACAAACAAATGTACAATATAGTTTTCTGATTTTTTTACTCTTTCTTTTGATCCCAAAAACAACAACAATTAATCGGCAAAAAATTAAAACGTGGCTGAGTTTTCCCATCCAAAACCTTCATAATGTTATAAACTCTGAAAAAAAACGAGATTTTTTTTTCATAAGGGAGATAGTTTTGATTTATATAATTTTATTAAGGTTTTATTGTTAAGATAATTTTTTCCTCAGCTGACAGAAAATAAATTTTGACATTTTTGGTTTTAACTTTATTTAATGACATACAGTAGGATGCAGACATAACCTCTCGTCCAAGTTAACTTGGGGAGCAGTCATGAGAACAGTCCTCAGTTAACTTGAAGTAAACTTGGAGCAGTCATAGAATCCTGACTGCTCTGACCAGTCATAGAGCCCTGACTGCTCTGACAATGCAGTCATAGAGCCCTGACCGCTCTAACCTGTCATAGAATCCTGACTGCTCTGACCTGTCATAGAGCCCTGACTCCTCTGACCAGTCATAGAGCCCTGACCGCTCTAACCTGTCATAGAATCCTGACTGCTCTGATTAGTCGTATAGCTCTAAAACAATACAAGAACTGTAATACTAAAAATCTAATACAGCGATGGATACGTCCCATATTCCCTACCACGCGCACACGATTCACACAACGAACGCACACATTTTTCACCCGTTGAGTCACGCGCCAATTTTCTTCAATTTTGCCGTAACCATATCAGTTATCAGAAAACAGTCACTTTTATGTACTCGAAAATAGTAATACTGTAAAGTTCCGTCATTTTGTAAAATAAACAATTAGATAAATAAATAAACAAAACTGAATAAAAATCAGTCCTGTAATAAATAAAATATCCTGCAAACAGCCTCAAACATCAAATATTAGAAGAGGTGCATATTTCATTTTCACGTTAAAATGATGCACCCACAATACTACAACTTGTTGTAATTTAACCTTAAATATATAAGAAAATTTAAAGCAGATTTTCTTCATTCGATATTATATCGATGCCCGCAATACTTCAACTTTCTGTTATTTAATTTAACCTAAAATATATAACAAAAAGCAGATTTTCTTCATTCGATATTATATCAATGGCGGCAATACTTCAACTTTCTGTAATTTAACCTAAATTATATAAGAAAAAGCAAATTTTCTTCATTCCATATTATATCGATGCCCGAAATACTTCAATTTGCTGCTTTTTAACCTGAAATATATAAGAAAAGGCAGATTTTCTTAATACGATATTATATCGATGCCTGCAATACTTGAACTTTCTGTTATTTAACCTAAAATATATAAGAAAAAGCAGATTTTCTTCATTCGATATTATATATTGATGCCCGCAATGCTTCAACTTGCTGTAATTTCACATGAAATGTATAAGAAATGGCAAATTTTCTTCATTCGATGTTATATCGATGGCCAAAATACCTCAACTTTCTGTAATTTAGCATAAAATATATAAGAAAAAGCAGATTTTCTACATTCGATAATATATCGATGCCCGCAATACTTAAACTTGCTGTGATTTAACATGAAATATATAAGAAAAGGCAGATTTTCTTCATTCGATATTAATATGAAGTCTAACAGAACTTTTTATTTGATATGTATTAACTACGCCTTGTATTTGCATTATGTTTTCATTTCTGTTTTAGGTACCTGAATGACAACTATTTGCGAGAAATAAAACAATCTACGTTTCAGAATTTAACGAATTTGATGTCATTGTAAGTTCATCATGTTTAGTATATCTTTAAATGAACTATATCGTCATTGAATGAAACAACAGCGGGATTATTTTTTCGGAAGCATTAACCCTTATTGTATTACTTAAAATCCGAACATACTAAGAGGTTATATTTTAGTGTAAACAATATTTTATTCAATTAAATAAAGGTAGCATAATTAAATGAATTGGAAAACAAGTGAAAACACTTTTATAAATCACTCTGCCAAATGACTTTTTAAAAGGCTGCAATATTTCGCACAAGAAAATAATGACACCTGGAAAAAAAAAATCAAATAGATATACAACATTAAATCTCGTAGGGACATGAACCACACATTTTATGATATACAACAAACAAGTTTGATTTTAAGAGTTGATAATAGTAGAACAAAATGCTAAAATACCGAAGTTGAATAATAGCTGTACAAAATTTCATAAATACGAAGAACAAAATAATGAGGATTATGCTTACAGAATACACAGTTTTAAAGAATAACGAAGTCTCACAAACAAATGTACAATATAATTTTCTGATTTTTTTACTCTTTCTTTTGATCCCAAAGACAACAACAATTAATTTTACAGAGGAAACAATTAATCGGCAAAAAAACTAAAACGTGGCTAAGTTTTCCCATCCAAAACCTTCATAATGTTATAAACTCTGAAAAAACGAGATTTTTTTTTTCATAAGTGAGATAGATTTGATTTATATAATTTTATTAAGGTTTTATTGTTAAGATAAATTTTTCCTCAGCTGACAGAAAATAAATTTTGACATTTTTGGTTTTAACTTTATTTAATGACATATACCATTAAATAGTTAAATTCAAATTGTTCTTATTAACCAAAGATTGTTGTCTTTTTTATGATTCAGATATTTAAATTCAAACTGGATACGAAACATAAACCAATTATCTTTTTGTCATATGACTAAGTTACACACACTGTAAGTATATTTATCTTACAATGTAAAATTTATTTTTGATATTTTCAATGTTTTTACTATAATACAATTCATATGATAGTGTGACGGGTGCCATGCGTGGAGCAGATCATGCTTACCCTTCCGAAGCACTTGATGATACCTCAGTTTTTAGAGGGGTTCACAATGCTAGTGCTTTAGTTTTGTGGCGTTCTTGTTCATTTTTGTTTATTCGTTTTGTCTTTGTCATTATGTCTCGATTCGTGTTGCTGTGAATTTCCGTGATTTTCGATTTATGATTTTATAATTTCCCCTTTCCTTGTTCTTGCTTCGGTATTCGTTTGCCGATGTATAGATCACTTTAGAAAAAAGCACCAAAAGGAAATTTTTGAAATAGAAATATTTGCTATATTTTGATAATAAAAATTATCAAAACATTAATATTGATCTTGAAATTGACAACAGAGGTACACTACAAACAAAACTCGATGACAAACGCGATGACTTTTCTAAAAGTCAACTTCCCTTTTTTGAAGCAACATTTCAACAGCGCTAGCATGTAGAGTTTACATCTCCCAACTCATTCACTACTCATCGACCTATGTTCGATACATTGACTACCTCTGATAGAGCTCGGTTGGCCACAAAAAATAGGCTACTTGAACAAGGGTACGTTTCTCATAGTTTGAACTCATTACTACAAAAGTTTTACGGCCGAGATCACGATATTATGTACCGTTATGAGATATCTGTTTCCCAGATAAGAACATATCGTTCCCTTTACAACTAAAAATGTTTTTTCCTCAACTGGATTTGACTTCACTACCGGATTAGACATGTTCAACAAATCAGGTGTCTTATAAGAAGCAGGAGATGCTTACTCTACCGGTGAATCTGATCTCACCTTTGTTTTGTTTATCGGGTCCGTGTTGTTCATCTTTGTATGTGTCTTCATTTTTCTTTTCTCTGTCGTACTCATTTTATGTCTTTTAATCTTCGTTTTTCTGAGTTACCGTTCTTCGATTATTCTTTTTAAGACTAACGGTTCGGTTCTCTTTAAGTTTGTTAAACATTTTTCCCTACACCGCTACCTGTATTATACATGTCTGTATGTTCTTGGCAATAATTTGTGTAAAATAGTGATTGATTGATAGAGTTTATTTCTAGCGAACAGTATTTCATCAGGATTTGAAAAAAGTTGTTTATATCTTATAGGAAAAATAATAAAGGTTAAAGGGTCAACTGGGGCATTCAGTTTTTATTGGCACTGAAAAGGGTATGTAGATCAGGACGGGACAATTTTGCCTTCTTAAAGACTCCTTTAAACTTCATGCAGCGTGGAGTTTCTCCGAAAATTATGCCTACAATGGTTCATGTTCTAGCTTTTTTCTTATAATGACCTTACAGTCCCGTATAGACAACCTACACATTGAATATCAACCTGTCAGCTTTGTATACGGACCGACAGCAACAAACTCAGGTCCATGTGTGATGAGTATTAAACACAGTAGTGTTCGTGAAAATAAAAACGTTTCCGTCATATTAGTCATATTACTGTAGTCATATTGGGGCCATTTAAGGCTTGCTATATGGTGTGAGGTTCCTCACTGTGTTGAAGATCGTACGGTGACCCTTAGATGCTTTGTTTTGGGTCGTTTTAACCTGGATATGGGATGTTGTCTCCTTGACATTTACCCCATTTCCTTTCTTTTTCATAGTGTCGTCAAGCGTGTCATCAGTGTTGGCAAAGGGTCATTAGTATTATTATTTGTGTAATGATTCCGTATTATTATATAAAGATTAAACAAAAGATGATTATTAACAAAAATGACCTGAAAAGAGAAATATTCTTTTCGTAAATGATTTATTCTTTGAAATACAATTGATACAGTGCTTTTTGTCCGACATTTGCTTTTTGTCCGATTTTGCTTTTCGTCCGAAATTGTAACATGCAATAAATACTCAAGTTGCATAAAAAGGGTATATTTAGTTATGATGTACACGTGTTCAAGGAGTAACCTCTCTTCAGTAGCATTCAAATGAAACAATATGGGAAGCCATAATCCAGTACTCGTTGCCAACAATATCGAAATAGGAGGCCTAATTCATCACCAAAGACATCAACCGAGTACCATGCACGGGATGAAGCCTCAGTATTTGTTTTGATAAAAAACAGTAAATTTCGGCCAAACCCCTCCCCAAAACGGCAAGTTTATTTTTCCATACCCAGCAAGTCTGACTGTTGGGCTGGTGAATACCCTCGGGACCTCTAATCCTCCAGCAGTTGAATCGGCCCAATGGTTCCAAATACAATAAATATCCAGGTTGCATGAAAAGGTAAATTTCGTTATGTTGTACGCGTGTTTCAAGGAGTAACCTGTTACAGCAGCATTGAAATCAAACAATATGGAAAGCTATAATCAAAAAAGTACTCGATGCCAAAATAATCGAAATAGGAGGCTTTCTTTCAAGACAATCTACAGTAACACAGATTTAATCAATAAATTTGGTCATGATTTATCAACAATTTTTCTGGAATGCTAGAGTATCCTCAGTACTATCTCAGCCTACTGGAAGAAAATTGCTATAGGGAATGATCAGTTAAACATGGTGGAAAATTTGTTTGTGGATAAATTAAAACAAAGCTCGAAATATGATAAGTTTTTTTTTTTATAAACTTGACATCCATCAAATTAAAGAAACCCCTATTAAAGCTCAGGAAAAGTGGGTTCATGACTTAGAAATAGATGAAATTGAAAATTGGGATGAAATTTATATGTTTCTTTTTGTAATTACTAGAAATACGCAATTACAAAATTTTCATGTAAATTGCTTCATAGGATACTTATAATAAATACCATGTTGTACAAATAGCTCCGTCACACGGGGTATATATATCTCAACTAGTACGATTCGCACGTGTCTGTTCTACTCTTGATGACTTTAATTAATGTAACCCTACTATCACATCAAAACGTTTACATCAAGGATACAGATTTCATAAAATGATAAACACATTTAAGAAGTTTCGTAGAAGATATGAATTGATAAGATTTGATTTCTAAATATGATTTGATTCGCAAACAGGTTATTACTAAGGTCATTTGTCACCTTCGTTTTATGGAAATGTTGTTAAAAATGTCACAAAGTCATAAAAAATCCAGAAAAACCTGGGCTTAACTTACATTATTTACGTATCAGGGGATATTGACAGGATATTCTTCATGAATTTGTTTAATTTGCTTTTGGATCCAATGACCTGAAGATTCTACAGGTATGCTGGCCTCTCACTGGAGTCTGGAATATAATCCATACAAAGCATATAAAATGACACATGTGTCGCCTGCACTATATATATATATATATATATAAAGAATTCCTGTTTTGTTTTACAATGACAAAGTCCAATGATAATCAGAAAAAAATCAAAATTAATGAGAAACTAAATGCATGGTGCACATCTATATATTGAAGCATTCCTGCAAGTTTGGTTGGAAAGTACCAAGTAGTCTAGGAGGAGTTTCGGATAATGGAGGTATACCCTATGACCCAAATAAGCTAAAATGACAAAGTCCAAAGATAGCTAGAAAATCTGAAAAAAATAAAAATAAATGAAAAACAAAATGCATGGTGCACATCTGCAATATATATTGAAGCATTCTTGCAAGTTTGGTTGCGTAGTACCAAGAAGTCTAGGAGGAGTTGCGGATAATGGAGGTATACCCTATGACGCCAATAAGCTAAAATGACAAAGTAGAAAAATAGCTTAAAAATCAGGAAAAACATAAATAAAGAAAAACAAAATACATGGTGCACATCTACAATATATACTGAAGCATTCTTGCAAGTTTCGTTGACAAGTACCAGGCCGTTTAGGAGGAGATGCGGATAATGTAAAAATTTTGGAGCCATACAGACAGACGGACGGACAGACAGACATACAGACGGACGGACGCAAGACGACGGATAGTGATCCCTATGTGTCGATCCTGCACTAGGTGCAGGCGACACAATAATGTATTGAACACTGCATTCAATCTTATGAACACTGCATATACATGATATTATTTGTTGACAGGTAGCAGGCGTTGCTTCATTAAATGTGAACATTGCATAAAATTTTATTAACACAGCATATAATGTTGCAACCTAGTGAACGATACAAATAATAAAACTGGTCCACATACAAAGGCTATCATGACGTTCGATAGATATCAGTATTTTTCCAAAAAAAAATAATAATAATTCAACAAATCTTATATGTCTATGTACATATTTATGAAATAACAAAAATGTATTTGCTTTTAATTATATTTTCTTACACATATTTAAATGCTTATAAAAGAAAGTTAATTTCATGTTTTTGTCGCCTATGTATTTATGAACTCATCATTTCAGTATTATTTTTTTTCTTTGACAGTAATATCCATAATAACCAGCTGAAATGGTTACATGCATCTTTGTTCTCCAATCTTACTAATTTACTTATGCTGTAAGTATGACGTATGTTTTTACTATATATTATTTAAATTAAGGTAGAAAACCTTAGTTAAGGTTAAGGGAAATAATCTTTAAATCGGTAAAGTATTTGAAGCAGTCAATTTCATAGATGCTTTTTCAGAATTGATGTTAGAAAGAATGAAAAATATCTATGTTACTGAGAAGCTTTAAGTTTATGAAACTTGATTAAACAACCATACGTGTGAGTTATTACCCTGAGCCCAAGTCTTCCCCCTCAAGCAAACATTAAATTTTAAAGAAATACGACATGTTCATGCTTATACCTATGTACTTCATTGCTAAATCAATAAAAATATCAGTTAAATATTTTATACAGATAGGTTGTGCTTTAAGTTCTTTTGTATACACAATAGATCGTTAGGTTTAAACTTGCAATATTTCGTCTCTTTAGTTTATTAAAAAAGGATACAACAATATTCAGAAATATAAAATAATTGATATTTATTCCATTAAAATGCCTTTTGAATCAAACCATTGCATATGGTAACCTATAAAAATGTATATTCTTTACCATTTTATTCTCCTAAATACTACTCCTTTAATATAAAAGAAATTATTCGTCATATTTTGGATCCTTTTCTCGGAATTATCTATTTATTAAAATTTGTTATATATCAGATTTTGTTGATTTAATTTTTATAGAAAGGATATTATTTAAAAAAAAATAGTCATGAATGTACGTAATATTTTCAATATATTCTCAAAGAAGTTAAAGAATTCTATTCCAAGCAATGACAGTTTGATTTAAAAAGAAGCAGTAAGGTTTAATTATAAATATACCATCAATTGTCATATCCGAATCATCCGACTCTTTTATAAAAAATAGAATTTCTGTGTTGTATGGTTTCATTGGTTGGGAAAAATTTTCCAATGTTGCTTTTCCCTATTTTCTATGTTCTTTTTCTGTTTTTTAAGTCAACCAGAATCATTTCATGTCTTATATCTTTTTTATTTTACAAATGCACAAGAAACCTATTGTAGTATAACCAATGTTTGTTCACATTTTAATGATAGTGGATGTTACTTATACTTTATATTTAATATTTACCATTTACGTCTCTGCACAGACTTAGTTAAAATATATGTCCAAAGTAAAAAAAAGACTGGATTGTGGCATGTGATTGTAATTTTCGGCCATTGTAAGTGTTTACTGTTTACTTCAGGATGTAATCTTAATTTTGTACTAACACTGTTAAACATCCAGCGATGAATCTCTCTTTCATCCGTGCTTGGTTTAATCGTTTATTTGTAGAGAAATTGTGTAAATGTGTATGTATTACTTATCTTTAATTATTTACATCATAGGGACATCAGTTATAACAAATTATCGAAGATAGAAAACTCGACATTTGATCAGCTGATAGAGTTGAAAACATTGTGAGTATTTTATGTAGAAATCTCGAGCCTTTAGGCTTAGTGTTATTTTTTCCTATTATACACGTGTACAGCATAACGAAATTTACTGTTTTGATGCAACTTATGTATTTTTTGTATTTTGAACCATTGGGCCGATGCCACTGCTGGTGGGCCAGAGGTTCCCGAGGATATTCACAAGCCCAGTTGTCAGACTTGTCTGACATGAACATTTTACCTTGCGTGTTATCGAAATTTACTGTTTTTATCAAAATTCTAACCACTTAAAAATACTGAGGCTTCATTCCGTGTATGGCACTCGGTAGATGTCCTTGGTACTTGATTCGGCTTCCTATTTCGATATTTTTGGAAATGAGTACTTCTTTTTGGACTACATTTGGATTATGGCTTTCCATATATTTGATTTTAATGCTGACGATGAGAGGTTACTCCTTGAAACACGCGTACAGCATAACGAAATTTACTGTTTTGATGTATACAAACCATTAAAAAAAGCTAAAGACTACAAAAACATAAACAAACCAATTTTGTTTTTGTTTCCATTGTCTCGTATCAAACGCGTTAACTAAAAACAAACTAGCGGTTAACAGTAAATATCAAAACTGTTAAACAACTGCGTTTGCAAATGACAATGTTTATCAATGTTCACAGCAGTTTTTCAGTGCAAATAAAATCGACTTTTTCAGTGACAAAAATATAAGAATAACATCATATTAAACCATTTTCATTTAGATAATTAAGTTTGGTAACGTGTTCAAGTAAACACGTCCCAGTAATGTACAAGTAAATATGTCCCAGTTTTGTTTATTATTTCGGAGGTTTTAACTTCATTCAAGCCACTTTAGAGAACTAATTAATATTTTTCTCTTATTCATGGCTTGAAAAATAATAAGAAAATCATTATTTTCTTAAATGTAGTGTTTAATAAGCATGTACAAGATAATGCTTACTTTCAATAAGAGTTGATAAGGACAGATGAATGCAATTTTATCTAAAGTTTTATGCATCTTTACCCAGAAATATAGGACACAACGAATTAACTCGGTTGGACAGGACAATTTTCGATAGCCTCATTCATTTAGAAACACTGTAAGTATGTTTTTAACTTTGCTTTTGGTATTACAAAGCTGTCTGTTAAAATAAGTGGTGAAATGTTAGTATATCACATTTGAGGCTTATAAGGTCTGTAAGTCCTGTTTAATTTTGCAACTTCCGGGCACAAAAATTGTTCCCGGAAGTTACATTTTGTACGAAAATGTATGACGTTTCAAATACAAAATTTAATGTCATAATTCGAAAACGTCATGTATCGGCGGGAAACGTTTTTGAATTTAATTTTATCGTGAAATGTCGGTGTCACATACATGACGAGACTTACAGACCCTATTGACAATAAAAAATACGGAGTAAATGCACATGAAACTAGCTCTTCACAGAAACATGATTAAACCATAAATGGAACTATGGTTTTATTGTTGTTCTTCATCATGTAGCGATAGGGTAAAACATAATGTTGGGAGTTTGCAGACACAATTATGGTCCCAGATTTGTGCACAAGAACGTTTTGAAATGTGAAAATCTCAAAGCATATTGCTGAATGAAGTAAGAACTGCTTAGCAAAAAGCAAAAAACCGCCCTGTGTAGATAAATGTTTTAATTTTACATAATATAATGCAATAACTTTGATTGCTCGAGCTGTAACTTCATGCAGTGAAATTTTCAAAAATGCAAGAATACATATTGCAGTTCTATGACATTGCGTTTTACCATACGTTGCGTGACATATTTAGCCCTTAAATAAACTAATATCTAAATTTCACAAAAATCTGTTTAAAACTAAGGAGTATATCTCCCACTTGCATAGCTCTGTCCGCAGCTGATTTTGGCTTTTATATTTAAATCTTGTTGTAAACTTGTTTTTATCAGTCTTTACATATATTTCGGTATATGGTACATGTATTCCAATATTTTTTATTTTATCTGCACGGAAGAGACATAAGCTGTCGAAATGTGCATATGCAAAATCCAAAGTAACAGCAACTTCGGTATTGAGTTATTTAACACAGGCAATATAATGGTGATACTTTATCATGTTTTTGTTTTTCAGAGATATCAGCTACAACCATTTACTAGAAATAGACAAGTCCATATTTGTTAATTTGATAAATTTGCAAAACATGTACGTAAGTAGGCATAAAAAGTTAGGTATTTTGAACATCAAAATAAAGGCACAAATGAAAAGATATATTACAGCAAAATCCCAACAAAAATCTGGTAAAGCGAATGAAGATAATAACAAAATTATTGAACAAAACTGTTAAAAGCATAAACACAAAGCGGGTAAAAAACAACCGGAAAAACTGTCAACTGCAATGATCCTGACTTTGTATTTCAAAGGATCCAGTGGGTTAAACCGGTTTTATGGCGCCCCAAACCTCCTCATTCCATTGCAGTAATGTATGTTAGCAACTCAACAGAAATTGCCTCTAAATGAACGTAGAAAATGAAATAAATGTTCATCCCTGTACCAAGTACAAAATGGATCTTGAATCCCATTTCTGACCGAAATTCAAAATTTTCCACAATGGGCTGATAACTGTTTGAGACCTTTTACTGATAGTATCACTTGGAAATGTTTGAAGCCTTGATTAATGAGGCAGACACGGAGATAACTTTTCCTAATGAGAACATCAGCATGGTTTGGCAAGCTCTCTCTAAACTATGTCCGTAAGCACAGAAGTCGAAATATTTGTTACTGTCAATGCTAAAAAAATTGTTGATTTTGAAATTGAAGTCATCCCTTTTGTCGTAAAAATTAGTATTGAGATGAGCATTTTCATCAAATGCAAGATTAAAGTCCAAAAAATTTCATATCTAGCGGTTTCTGTTTATTTTAATTCTGGAAGATTTATTGAAGGGATCTATTTAGCAAAAGATGTGTTATTAATGGAAAGAGCATTATCAATACATCTATAGGAGATATTGAAGGATATATCATCTTTAATTTTGTGAGCTTGAACAAAGGCCTGAAGAGGTTTCAGTCTCCTATGAGACCACTGATATAACAACTTGCTGTTGATAAATAGCACCCCCAAATGTTACAAATGCACTACCAATGACAAATCAGGCATACTGCACACAGATTTTTCATCGTAGCATACTTTTCCCTTAACTTGAAACAACGTTTCTGCTGATTTTCATCATTATGACGCTACCATGAGGCCTTAAGCTGCGAGCAAACACTCAAAGTTAAGTCAAGACGTGCATCAGCATCGGCTGGATCGAAATCCAGCTAAATCAGAAACGGCATTGGCTTATTTATTTGGTTGCTATATATATCTAAGCATCAACTAAATTAATATTAAAGTAAAATTGCAAAGACCTCGAAGTTCTTTTTTGCTAAAGATGAATAGAGAAATATGTATAGCTTTGGTGAAATAAAACTTCATGATCAAAATGAGAGTAATGAGGAACTATCGCTAAATTCTATTTTCACCGTACAATTAAAATTAGTGCATAAAAGGAAGCCATATTATTTTCAGACACCGATGTTATGTTGCTGAAACAACATTTAAACAATTGTTTTTATTTAAAAGACCTGCAACAAAATAAGATTCGTCACATTTATCAATTTAATTTTTTTTGTAAATATATTTATTACTACATATATTCCAGTAAAGCAGTTATTTATACCACGTTTAATACGATTTAATATATTGAAGCCATGGAACTGTGCGAGTATGTTTAAATATATTAATGAGTAAGAACGTGGAATAATTTTTTTGCAACAGAAATATTCAGGAGTGATTGACAAGTCGATAAATTTAGGCACAATCCCCTATCCAATCAAAATCAAGCAATTGTGCAATTATGTGAGTAATTGATGCTTTGTTATTATTGAATCGATTGACAGTTACAATGCAATTCTATAATCGATCAGATGTTTGGTTGCACGCAGCACTGACACATCCTCTTTTAAGCCAGTTTGCATTTTTTTAAATAAATTTTTGCCAAGTAAATGTAAGCGAGGATATTTTTGGCAGTAATGTACTGAGAGTGAAAAAATAACCCGACAGACACAGAAAGCACGATAATAATTATATTGCGATTTATGCGACAAATTTTATGAACAGAGCCAATTTCACAGACGATGAGCAGAGGACTAATTTAGTTCAATGTGTTACTGTCTGTTTTCGATCTCCCATCATGTGCTATTTTTGACGTTCGTTGTTTCCATTGATTTTTTCACTGTTTCACTTTTTTTTGGGGGGGGGGTCATTTAGGGCTTGCTATATGGTATGAGGTTCCTCACTGTCTTGAAGACCGTATAGTGACCCCTAGTTGCTTTGTTTTGGGTCCTTTTAACCTGGAGATGGGATGTTGTATCATTTACATTTACCCCATTTCCTTTCTTTTTCATATCATTGTACCCTTCGTCATCTCACATGGCCGACTTACGTTCGACCTTTAAAAAATTGTTTACTTCGGAGGATCACCTCTCCCGAGATTCACATACAGCAGTAATGAAAATATTTTTTTTCTCATGCCGCTAGGGGCTTCTTTATCGGTAGACTTGTCAACAAGGGCTTTAGAAGATATCCCTCTTTATTTCGTCCCGGATGGCCCAAGGCCTGTTAAACGTGGTACATTTCATTACCTTGTCATGCAATTAAATAAGGATCAAATCCAAAATCAGAATGAAATTTCAATTTGGTACGATAGCTTCCAAAGAGGTTACAAGGACAAAAGAAAATGTAGAAGAAATGTGGTGACTAACAAGGAGTCATTGTTGAAATTTAGTGTTGAATGTTTATTTTATTTGCATGATACGTGAAGGTAAATTTATTTAAATAGAAGGGGAAGAGCCTAAACCATGGTACAATATGAAAATTCTCAATTTGCTCCATAAATTAAGCTCCGCCTACTTCCATTGAAAATAAATGTGAATTCACAAGTGACATTACATTTAATGATTGAACAACCGATTTTTCGTAAGGGACCATAGTTTGAGAATTTTAAAAATTCAAGTCAATTAATATGTTAAAAAATGAAAGGAAAAAAACAACGGCAGTAGAATAATGCAATTTATGTTACAATGTTTAATTATTCAATAGAAAACATAATACAGAAGTTACTGTAAATTTAGTTTCGCATTTAGGTATGATGTCGAGCAAGTTACTAGTATATGGAATGCTTTCTTCCATAGCTCAAAAACAAATGAGGAATGCAGTAAAGGAAAATTTTCTTTTTCGGTAAATTTTTAAGTAAAAAATTACAATAGTAGTTGGAAAATATTTACAAATGTTAAATGAAACTTAGGTCTATCTCCCTCGTGTAAAGCTCTGACCTTAGCCTGATTTTGAATTCCATTTTTAATTTTTTTGGCTATTTTTTTCTGTCATATTTTACACATTTTTTATCAATGGTCTTTTAAAATTTTTAATTTGATATGCACTGAAGGGACACTTTCGAAATTGACGTATGCAGAAATAAATTTTTCAGTTACCTCGTTATTTACATAAGATATCTAGATCTTTTTGAACTTAGGTTGTCTTCTTTATAGTTTGTTTATTTACAGGCAACTTCAGAATAATAGAATTGTGACTCTTGATAGGGATACATTCCAAAATATGAAAAATTTAAGCAAGATGTAAGTATGAACAGCGTGAACTTTTTAACCCTTTTGTATTTTTTAACATAATGGGTTAAACATTAACATAACACCAATTCAAAGCAAACTATATTTTCCACTCCCTATTTGTTAAATGCTTTTGATAACAAACAAACCCCTAGATTAAAATAAATACATACAACAATAACAAGTTGATTTTGATTACATATTGAAATCAGAAGAATATTATAAGAAATTTTCATATGTACGAAACTGATATACCTACATATATATATTGAGCAACAAAAGTTTGGCAACATTTAGGTTATTTTATTCTGAGCTGGATTTAAGCTTATAAGCATAACGTCGTTCTATAATATCTGAATATTGCGTTAGTCTTGTGCCAGATCTACCAAAAATGAAAACATTGAAAAAGGGGATAAGCAAAACAAATACCGGATTTTTTTCGTTTTTATGCGACGAAAGCGAACATAACGTTTTTGATTACAAGTGCTGTTCTTATAACCGTCAAAATGAAACATTTCTTGTCGTTTTCATTGAAAGTTGGAATATTGCCTAAGGGAATAAAGTCCATGCTTTTTTTTAAACCAAAATGGGAATGGGTTATCTTGTACACTCTACCTGATAAATTGAAAAAAAATTAGGGTTGAATAAGTGCAAATATTGGTAGGCTTTATCTGAAATTAACATTTATCAACATTTAAGCATAAAATCTAAAATCTGTTGAAAATGTGTTGCCTAACCTTTGTTACCTAGTGTATTTTTAAGGAAATCGTTAATGGCAAAAGCCGGAAGACAGATGTTAAGACCTGGACTTCTTTTTTTTTTGGGGGGGGGGGGTACCATAAAATCAAACAATTTGTAACATTGAAAAAAAGGACAAAGTGAATATATACATCCATACATTATTTGTGACACGGATGATCATTTTAAATAATGGAAATGTTAAAACAAAACTATTTTAAAGTGTAAAACGTGATAAATATAATTTTAGGAGTTTATTATATCAATTATTTTTGCAATGAATAATTTGTGATTTTTTGTTAGAGAAAAGGTTATATTGGATATCTATTTCCTAAAATGGTTGAAATCAGTGTTAATTTTTCTTTTTATGTTTCTGCGTTAGATTTTTAATTGCTGTCATTACTATTTATGTTATAATAAAACATTACAAATACTTCCAACACTTTTATGACCGAATAGGATAGTCTCGGTTATACTTATAATGCAGTGAAATACTTCCTAATACGACTAAACTTTTTTAATAACGAATATATTAAAATTTCTTCCATTCATAATAAGAGCCATTTAAGATGTTTGGGAAAGCAAGTGCTATGCCAGGGTGAGCTTTTGCCATCACTTGGCGTCCATCGTGCGTCCGTCCGTCTGTCCATCGTCCGTCTGAAACCACTTGGCCAATTGGAACAAAATTTGGTCACAATAGTCCTTGGATGGTCCCCTTTGAAAAAATTTAATCCGGGAGGTCCGTACCTCATCCAAGATGGCCGCCAGCGGGAACATAGTTTTAATATTTGACCCTATGGTAAAACACATTTTTTTTTTTGTTTTTGTTAATTGATCTTATAATGGTATTTGCTAATAACTAAATTTTCTTTTGAAGTTAACATTATATCATAAGGAGAATTACAAAAAAATGCCCATTTAAGGTCGTCACGTTAAATCTACCACAAACAAAAACAGTTATGAGGGAGATTCCCTGCATAGTCCTTCTTTTAGGTTAACACCCATGTTTATTGTTCATACAGAAATTTTCTTTTTATAACAAGAACTTGTACTATATATATCAAATAGTTCTAATTATGTACACCAAACACTTTTTAGGGAGTGTCTATAATTTAAAGTAAGATAAAATAAAAAGTGAAAATTTGAAAAAGGGAGATGCATTTGTTGTAATTAAACTTTGGGAGGTTATGAATTTAATTTTCTGTTCAAACATGTTATCTTGACCACTTTTCTTTTTTAAGAGCCTCTGAATGCTTTGGTTTCAGCAATATGTATTTTTTTGAATATAAGGGGAACCCCTGTCCAATTTTTTTTAATTGTGGTCTGATATAGGTTGTTATGGATGGGGGAGCTCTTAGTTGCCATGGAAACCAGACAAGAAAACTGAAATTTAAAAAAAGTAAACGGCTACATATTTTATTTTCAGTTTCAGCAATATGTATAAACTAGATTATGTGGGCAACCTCTGTCCATTTTTTAAAGGGGCATAAAATGTATTTCATTACAGTAATATGTATTATATAGATTATAAGTGGAACCCCTGCCCAATTTTTTTGAATGGGGGGTCTGATTGGGTTACAATGGTTGATGGTGTTTTCAGTTGCAATTGACACCAAACAAGAAAAACTGAAATTTTAGAAAAAAAATCGTTCTGCTAAATTTTAACTTCCAGTTCAAGGTTGCTTCTAGCAGTGAACATAGCTTAAACTCTGCACCTTATTGGAAATACCATTCATCTCTCTATGTCAGCTATGGCCCAGGTGAGCGATACAGACTCTTGAGAGCCTCTTGTTTTTTTATAACTTTACACTTTGCTTTAATTAGTTATTCATATGATAGTAACTGGTATCTCAAATCGATAGAATTGGGAGATCTTTCTGTAAATTTACAGATAATACACTACCGAAGCTGACACTACATAGGATTTTCCAGTTGCAGTGTAGGCGTACAAATGTCCATGAATACATGAATTGATATATTAAACGCGTATTACTGTTGTGTCTGCTGATGTTATATGTATCGCCATATTCATACGTCATCGATAGATTTCAATTGCTTTGCAGATATTTCGTTCATATACTGATTATTTAAGTGCACAAGTCAATTTCTTTGCAAATTTTATTGGATTCTTTATGCGTAGTTTTTTTTCAGAAATTTTCAGACTAATGAGATTAGAAACATCAACACAGGAACGTTTGCACATTTGAAACAACTGACATCCATGTAAGAAAATATCAAAGCTATAGATTGCTAAAAATTGTTGTTAAAAAGTATACTACAGGTCCTTAACTCATCCAAGATGGCCGCCAGCGGGGAACATAGTTTTAACATTGGACCCTATTAGAAAACACATTTAAATATCTTCTTCTCAGAAAATACCAGTCCAATTAGAACCAAACTTAGTAACAATGGTCCTTAGATGATCCCTTTCAAAAAAGGTATCTGACAGGTCCATACCTCACCCAAGATGGCAGCTGGCGGGGAATATAGTGTAAATTGGACACTATGGATAATTAATTCAAAGATCTGCTCAGAAACTACTAGTCAAGTGCAATTATAGAGCCAAACTTTGTCATAATTGTGGTTAGATGGTCCTGTCCAAGAAAGGCTCTTATGTTCTTTCAGTACAAAGTGGCGGCCAGTAGGCACACCTATGGTAAAATGTGAAACACATTCTAGCCTAAAATGATTTAAGAACAAAAATAGCTGCAAAAGTTTTATTGCATACCTGTTAACCCCCGACATTGCGAGGGAGACTCACAATAACTCATCAAATCTCCCACTTGAGAAGGTTCTCTCTCGTTGGAGACCAAAATCTCCCACAAAGAGAAAAAGTCTCCCACATTTGAAAAATGATACAATATTCAAAGAAAAAAATCTTTATTTTCATACAAAAATGTTTATTTTACTGCTTTATATATACTGTAAGTAATAATGATTGACGGTTCGGTTCTTACTTACTTTACTCAATATGACAATAGGAGTCACCCAAAGCAATTAATTGTATTGTTTTTGTTAATTGATCTTTTAATGGTATTTGCTAATAACTAAATTTTCTTTTGAACTTATCATTATATCATAAGGAGATTTACAAAAAATGCCCATTTAAGTCGACACGCAAAATCTCCCACAAACAAAAACAGTTATGAGGGAGATCACCCACATAGTCCTTCTTTTAGGTTAACACCCATGTTTATTGTTCATACAGAAATTTTCTTTTTATAATAAGAACTTGTACTATATATATCAAATAGTTCTAATTATGTACACCAAACACTTTTTAGGGAGTGTCTATAATTTAAAGATAGATAAAATAAAAAGTGAAAATTTGAAAAGGGGAGATAATTAAACTTTGGGAGGTTATAAACTTAATTTTCTTTTCAAACATGTTATCTTGACCACTTTTCTTTTTTAAGGGCCTCTGAATGCTTTGGTTTCAGCAATATGTATTACTTTGAATATAAGGGGAACCCCTGTCCAATTTTTTCTTAATTGTGGTCTGATATAGGTTGTAATGGATGGGGGAGCTCTTAGTTGCCATGGAAACCAGACAAGAAAACTGAAATTTAAAAAAAAGTTAACCGCTACATATTTTATTTTCAGTTTCAGCAATATGTATAAACTAGATTATGTGGGCAACCTCCGTCCATTTTTTAAAGGGGGCATAAAATGTATTTCATTTCAGTAATATGTATTATATAGATTGTAAGTGGAACCCCTGCCCAATTTTTTTGAATGGGGGTCTGGTTGGGTTATAATGGATGATGGTGCTTTCAGTTGCCATTGAAACCAAACAAGAAAAACTGAAATTTGAGAAAAAAATCATTCTGCTAAATTTTAACTTCCAGTTCAAGGTTGCTTCTAGCAGTGAACATAGCTTAAACTCTGCACCTTATTGGAAATACCATTCATCTCTCTATGTCAGCTATGGCCCAGGTGAGCGATACAGACTCTTGAAAGCCTCTTGTTTTTTATAACTTTACACTTTGCTTTAATCAGTTATTCATATGATAGTAACTGGTATCTTAAATCGATAGAATTGGGAGATCTTTCTGTAAATTTACAGATAATACACTACCGAAGCTGACACTGCACAGGATTTTCCAGTTGCAGTGTAGGCGTACAAATGTCCATGAATACCTGAATTGATATATTAAACGCGTATTACTGTTGTGTCTGCTGATGTTATATGTATCGCCATATTCATACGTCGTCGATAGATTTCAATTGCTTGGCAGATATTTCGTTTATATATTGATTATTTAAGTGCACAAGTCAATTTCTTTGCAAATTTTATTGGATTCTTTATGCGTAATTTTTTTTTCAGAAATTATCAGAATAATGAGATTAGAAACATCAAAACAGGAACGTTTGCACATTTGAAACAACTGACATCCATGTAAGAAAATATCAAAGCTAAAGATTGCTAAAAATTGTTGTGGATAATAGCCAGAAATTTTATTTTTCAGCTATTACTGAGAAAATACAAGAAATAAGCTTTTTCGGAAGTATGACAATTTAAGAGGCAAACAAAACGAATTGTATTCGTCGCAAGTCATGCATGTAGCGTTGCTCGACAATAGGAAAGAATTCCGCTCAAACCGGTGCTAGGGGCCGTCTTGAACTTACTATGTGGTATGAGCAAAGCTCATTTATGAAGACCTCATGGTGACTTCAAGATGAAGAACAACAACGATTTACTTTGTCTCATATGCATTTACTCCATATCCTTTCACTCACCATGAACTTTTATTACAATTACACTTACTCAGCATAAAGCTCACTTGAATCATACGCACAATTTTCGTTAATAAATGATACATAATGTGTTTATTTGATCCACCTTTTGTCTTGTTGTTTCCATGTATTTGTAGAGAGAATTTCATGTGTTTTTTCTCCATATCTTTTGATTGATTATTTGTTCAATTAGGACGTTTTGCGTCTGTAACATCACAATACGAACTACTTGTAACAATTACATCACAACTTACAGGTAATTCCTGTACCTCTAGACATAAATGCTAGTGCTGCTGGTGAGGAATTAATTTCCGAATGGCCATACAGCTTATCAGAATTAATTGCAGCTGGAATTAACATATGTGTTATGGTCTTATGTTCATTTACTCCATATCCTTTCGTAAAATATGAAAAATCGAAAAAATATATTCAGTAGCAAACGTTGTTGGTTTTAATTACAAGTGAAATAGATCAGCTATATACAAATAATTGTTGGTGCAGCTACGTGTTATTGTCGTTTTGTCAAAGGTGCAAATTGGAATTAACTGTAGGGCAAGTAAAGCAATACAAAACACAAAAATAAGTTGAATTCGATGCAAAAACATAAGGATATTGCAAAACGATCGCATGAGGTAACTTCAGCCTTAGATTGGATACCCTAGCTACCGTTAAACAAAATTCCAGATTTGACAATGCTTAGATTTTTTCAGAATGTAAATCTTAAGGTTTATGCTATTGTTATACAGTACATTTACTTTAGATCTAACTCTACTATTGGACATCGCCATTTTGCATCCTCATTGGATCATATTTGGTATTTGTTCTCTATCAGTTTTTTTAATATATTTGATTTTATGGTCTTCCAAACGTTTAGATTTTATCTGCACTGAAGAGACATAAGTTGTCGAAATGCGCATATGCAGAAAATAAATTCACAGTAACTTCGGTATTTAGTTATTTGAGTATATTATTTTTCTTTATAGTTTTGGTTGTTTATATAAGCCTTTTTCATAAAGGTATAGATCGAATCTTTGTATAAACTTTTCTCTTTTTTTAGATATTTGCATTCAAACAACATCTCGGTAATCGAAGGACTCGCGTTCTATGAACTCCCACAGTTGCGCTATTTGTAAGTACGTCAATTTAACACTCTAGTTATCTTATAACCCCCTAAATCGAAGTATAAACTTAAAATGTTTCAAAAGGAAGTAACTTTAGATCAATGAAAAACGTATCAGCAATTTTAGTCTATTATGTTTCCCTATTTGTTATTGCACTCACTGTTTATTCGACACCATTTCATTTAACTGATTGGCTATATCAACATTTACGTACAGCTGGTAAAAATTATTGCATAAACTTTTCAGTTTTGCTTTGTAATCTGTATTTTGAAAGCAGTACATAGCTGAGCTAAATCACTGAATGCTTAACTATGCATTTAGCCAATCCTGGTCATATCAGTTATCTGTGTAGATTATGAAGTGATAATTCCAATTGCTTTTGCCACGTTCAATTTCATTGGTAAACGCCATGAAAAACAAAGAAGGTATTTCTCCACAAACGCTTCTTGTTCATTAATGCACTACGGCGAAACATAATGCAGTACATTATGACTTCAAATGCAGTGACAACGTTGTTTAAGTTCAAAGTATTAGAATGATAAGAAATAAAAGTAATTTTTGAGGAGTTTATAGATGTGTTAACGCGGCCGTTTGCTCACAAACTTTACATTAATGGCTTCGGACTATATTCAATTGTGAGTGAGTTGGGAGCGTTTGCACATAAAAAACTCCTCCAAATTTAATTTAATTTCTTGTAATGAGTCTGGAGATGATGCTATCTTATTACACTGTTGATATAAATATATTTTTATATCTATATTGTTATTTACATATATATATATTCTCTGTAACTATGTATGTAGTTTTTTGAGAAAAAAAGTTCATTCATTCATTCAATAGTGTTAAATATCATTTAGTATCATTTGATTTGTTAAATTCCAAACGTTGTTTAAGCTTTCTCTTTAAGTTATTTTTACACATTTGTTACACGTGCAACAGTTACATAATTTTAATTACTTTCTAATTTTGAGAGGTTTTAATTGTAGGGATCTTCATTCAAATAATCTCAGTTATATTGACAAAGAATTGTTTCAGAACGTTCCCAGTTTAAAATTTCTGTAAGTATGTATGCAAATTATGCATGGTAAACTCAGTATTAGATACAATGTACTCTACAATCTACACCAGTCAATATTTCCTGTCGTCAGTTTTGGATAATAAAATAATACAATAAAAATCATACAAAAAGGTTAAATGATCGTTTAAAGTGTCCGCACCAGAACTAACCATGTAATGAATTTAAATGTCCCTGATATTGATTGTTTCTCATTGAACTATACACCAGGTAAATTCTTTTGCAGACATCAGCAGTCCAATAAAAGTTCAGTTAAGTTTGTGAGACAGTAGTTTGATGAAGGATAAATGTGAAACTCTGCTTCATTGTGTTTGATTGTATAATGATGAAAATATTTCATATTAATATTTTAACGGACTTTTATCAATATTATGATGAGGGTGCCTTAAATCATTTTCTTAGTTAAAAATTACAATCGTTTGGCATTGTAAGCTGAAAAAATATTTACTTCCTTAAGGCCAGAAAGAGATAATGTAAAATAAATATTATTGAAAGCATCATGGTTACTTCAAGATGAAGAACAACAATAAAAGCGTTTTTTTTCCAGTGCTTTGTTTTACCATGTATTTATAGAGACGCTGTATCATTTGTAATTTAAATCCCAGTCCTTCATTGTTAATGATGTATATTCATTGCTTCAGACATTTAGAGTCAAATACCATATCCACAATTGATGAGAATTCTTTCAGCACTTTACAAAATTTGAGTCATCTGTAAGTATTTAACAGTCTTTACATCTAATACAGGATATAAATGGTTTTCTTACATACAACAAACATGTACATTGTCTTATCCAAGTTTATTTAAACTTCGCCAAAATGGTATTGCATGCAATACAATAAACGACGAAACATATTTTTCATATCTGAAAATGGTTCAATGTGAAAACAAGGAATGGGTATGATGCAAACTGTCATAGATGTCATTTCAATTTTAATTATTATTTACAAATTGAAAGTGGTATTTCGATTATGTGTAATATATACACAATATATAAGGAAATTTGAGTTCATGTATAATACATTGCATTTAGTAGTTACTATCAACAGGTATTCTTTTATTCAGTAAATTGTCTCAGTGGACAAGAATTTCATTTTTTAAGACCTTTCGGACTGAACAAGAAATATTTTCTAATGGAAAGTTTCTGTAACTTAATCACTAGTTTGTAAGTTTAGTTAGTCGGAATTCTTTATTGTATTTCCTCTATTCAACAATTGCTTATTGTTTTGCTGTTTTCTTTGAAATGTTTGGATTTAAGCTACTCCACATAAATGCAAGTTTTCGAAGGAACCGAGATGGCAAGTGTTTATATTGCTATACGAAATCTATTTACAAGTATTTCAATAGAAGTTTCACATGTAAAAAGGCTTGATATCGTTGTCAGCGGCAATTATGTCCTTAGCTAGCTGTCAGTAACTGCGAGCATTTGTCCGGACAGTACCCGTGTGTATAGTCTTCATGTTTTGTGTACTTCATTATAAGGGTACTCGTCTGGATAAGTTGGAATTTTTTCTAGTTTGATTTTTACTTTGAGTCATTTTGTGTATTTATTTTTTAGCCATTCACATGATGAATGACAATATTTTGTGTATTTATTTTTTAGCCATTCACCACACATAGGGGGAGGGTTTGGATCCAAGAGAACAAGTTTAACCCAACCGCAGTTTTTGCGCCTGTTCCAAGTCAGGAATATGTTTGTCATTGGCTTGTCCTTGTCTTATAATGAAATTTTAGTTTCTTGATATTTGGGTTATTGAATGTGGTTTGTTTTCATTGATTTATTCACTTTTTTACCTTTTTGGGGCTTTAGAGCTTGCTATATGGTGTGAGGGTCCTCACTGTGTTGAAAACCGTAGGGATCTTCATTCAAATAATCTCAGTTATATTGACAAAGAATTGTTTCAGAACGTTCCCAGTTTAAAATTTCTGTAAGTATGTATGCAAATTATGCATGGTAAACTCAGTACTGAATGTACTCTACAATCTACACCAGTCAATAATTCCTGTCTACACCAGTCAATATTTCCTGTCCTGCTTTGTTTTAGATCGATTTATCCTGGTTATGGGATGTTGTCTCCTTGACATTTACCCAATTTCCTTTGTTTTTCATATAACCATAGGCTGAACTCAAATTAACTGTATTATGGTATTTTTTTGGATTACGCAAACAGATAAACAGACTTATAAAATTCTACATACATCGCTAAAAGACAAGTAGTCTTCAAAGAAGAAAATGTATTTAACCTGAACATCTGAGATAAGTAACGAAAAACAACAATTTCAAAAAAAAATCAGTAATTTCCAAAGTTCTGCAATTTTTAATTCATTAATGTAACCTCCGAGAGAAAATGATTGATCTAAACACACTCTACCGGTGCACCTGATCTCACCCATGGTTTTTATTTTTGAATGTGTGTGTGTCCTCATTTTTCATTTTCTGTGCCGTTCTCATGTTATGTCTTTATTTCTTTGTTTTTCCGATATAACTTTTGTTGTCGTGTATTGTACGTTTTGGATTTACGGTTTTGTTCTCACTTACCTTATGAACTGATACCTTTTTCCCATGTAATATACCTTTTAGTTCAGTGTTTTACGCTTATATATTTATAAGTGTTAGGTAATTCAAAGAGCAGTTATCTTGAATTTCTTCACAGTAACATCGGTATTTTGTTATTACTAAGGGGCAATGCCGCTGCTGGTTAACTGCAAGTCCCCGTTGGTATTCACAAGCCCAGAAACTAGAACTTCAGGGCTGGCCCGAAAACCTACGTTTTCAATATATAATTTAAAGAAAATTTGCTAAAACTAAGGAGTATCTAACTCATGCATAGCTCCGTCCTTAGCTAATTTTGGCTTTTCTATCTAGCTCCTATTGGAAATTTGTTTTCTATTAGCTTTCCACAAATTGTGGTTTATTGATTTCCCATTTTTTTATTTTGATCTGCACTAAAGAGACAAAAGTTGTGCAAATGGCCAAATGAAAAAACTAAATTCACAATAGCTTCGGTATTTTGTTATCTACTCGTAGATGCTTATTCCAGGAAGTCGACCACAATAATAAGGACATGATTGTGTTTTTAGAAAATAATAATTAATGCCGTTTTCATGTTTATGCTTTAAAGGGCGAATTATGCTGTAAGGTTATTTGATATCTATCTCCTGACTTTTATTTCACACATTTTTCCTTTTGTTTCAGATATTTAGGATCAAATTCAATAAGTGTGATAAAGGAAAATGCGTTCAGTAATCTACCAGACTTGCAAATGCTGTAAGTTCACATTTCGTTGTAAATTAATTATTATACCTTTCACTTCCAACATATTTTTATACTTTTGTCTTAGAAGGCAAAAATGGAGAAAGTAGAGTACAATGACAAAAAGTTATATAAAATAAATGTAAGCACAATAACTCTTTTGCGACTTTGACATGCCATACATAGCTCCTTTGTTTTTTTGGGGGGGCTTTCTTGACCATTTGTGAAACAACGGCAGTAGAATACCGAAGGAACAAAGGAGTGAAATTTACAAAAATCGAAGTCCAAAGACACGGCCAAAACGAGAACACAGAAAACAATGACGTTAGACACAAAAACAATGACGTTAGACTCAAAAACAATGACGTTAGACAGATACAAAGCACAGAAACAGAAATTACAATATTCAAATCGAAGGCACTCACAGTGTGAACTCAGAGAAACTGAGAGTGACATCAGGTTCTCCGGAAGGGTATGTCCTGCTCTGTTAACAGCACCCGTCGCACTGCAAGTGAGGCAAATATCTTATTAAAGGATCTGTTTGTTAGCTGATAGGTTAATGTCATTTTCTAACCCTTAGACATAACCAATAAAAATGCACGGTACGTGTTACTTCTCTAACCCTCAAACAGTACCATGGTAAAATTTTGAAATGTTCTTGAAATAACCTTTGTATTCAAACATCAACAAGGAAAAACCGGTTCCACAAACATTGTTAACGAAGACAAAACTAAAATGATATACGAGACAACACAAAAACTTAAGCACTTACAGTGTGAACTCCCTTAAAACATGAGAGCGACATCAGGTGGTCCGGAAGGGTAAACATGTCCTGCTCTGTTAACAGCATCCGTCACACTGTGAGTGATTCAATCCGGGAAAATGTCAAAGTCGGTAGTCAAATCCGGGAAGACGTGAATCTAGCTGAAAATTTCTATTTTCATTTGGGATACTGACACGTCATATCTTTCAATGATGTTATGGTGACGGCCATAGAATCTCTTGAGGGATGACATTAACATAGGTTGAACAAATCCATGACTAAGCAGCTTTTGGGACAGTGTTTTTGCTCTGTTCAAAAAATCACTGTACAAACTACACGCTCGACAGTAACGAATCTACTGTGAAATGTACACTCCATAGGCTTGAGAGGTAGGTATATTGCTGCTAAGAGAGGGAAAGTTCACAATTGGGAAATTAAAATCATCACGCTTGTCATATAGCTTACATTTCAAACGTCCATCTTCGTCAATATACAATAAAAGATCTAGGTACGAAGCTGAAGTAGGTGTTTCAGTTGTTTCTTTAATTTCAAGCTCATTTTGATAGATCTAATGTAAATACTCCTTAAATTTATGATTATTAAGAGAAAGTATATCGTCTATGTAGCGGAAGCTGAAATTAATGGACTGGGCGAAATGTTTTCGTTTTCTTTGATTAAGCCCTTGTAAAAACTTGGCCTCGTACGAGTTAAGGAAAAGGTCAACTTAAAGTGGCGCACAAATTGTTCCCATAGGAATCCCTATTGTCTGTTGGAATACACGACCTCCGAATTCGACAAAAATATTGTCGATCAAAAATTCTAACATTTTGATTACGTCAGTTTCAGTGTACTTCTTGTTTGAATCAGTGTGGTTCTTAACAAAATATGTCTTGTCTTTCCCTATAACTAAATAGGTGTATCTGCGTTCTCCATTTTTTGTGTGCAGAAGAACTGATGTATTAAACCTGCAATTACTGTTTTCAGTTTATTGTGTGGCAGGGTTATATAAAGTGTAGAGAAGTCAAAAGTTTTAATGCTATAGCAATGCGTAAAACTGGATGAAGATAGCTGTTCAAGGAGATCTTTTGAATTTTTAAGAATCCACATTTGATTCACACCGCTTGTGGAGTAAGCTTTATTACAGTAATTTTTCAGGCAATCTCTGACTGGGGTCAACAAAGTAGTGAGGAGCTGTGAAAGAGTTTTAGTGGTGTATCTGGAATACCCGGCAATGAATCTCTGTTTGTATGGATTCATATGAAGTTTAGGTACCCAGTAGATGTAAGGGAGTTGATTGAATTCATCATAAGCTTTTATGCCAAATGAAGCTAACACTGAAGTGTTTTTTTTACAATCTCATTCCTCGATATTGTAGTAGGGGTATAAGTAGGGTTTACAGATGAACTGTCGACGCCCACCTCCAATCTCTAAAAGTGTTTTTAAAATTGATTTGTAAATACAAAAAAACTGTACCTATGTATATTTAGATTAATTCTTTTCACATTTAAATGCTTTGCACAGAACTTCCAATCTGTTAAAGTTGTTGAATCGTTTATTTTTTCGATATATTGTACCCAATATTACCTTCTAGGTTTTGAATTCTACAGCAAAATTGTAGCCTGTGTAAAATTCCGGGCAAATAAACATTATTACTTCAGTGTTTATAAGTTTCTGTAAGACAGCTTTTAAGCATTAAAATCATGATAGGATGTGCAAATTTTTCCTTCATTATTTCTGAAACAATAACATTACCTTTGAAATAAAACAAACAATAAATCAAATTTCGCATCAAATAATATATCGGTTCCATAAGGAAGAGCAAAAGAAGAAGTCGACCTCTTTGGGTGAGTTAAAAAAGTTCCGATTGACGCCAGTTTGACCTAAGACTTGGTCAATTAATGAGATTAAAACATCTTGAAAGATGTAAGAAAAATTATGAGTTCACCATTTTCAATGAAATCACAAGCAATCAATACTGCAATCCTGTAAGATTATTTACATTTCACTACTAATGAATGATAATGATCAAGAAGGCTTTGCGAAACTGGTAAAGCGCTCTTGATCATTATTTTCAGTTTTTTACTTAATTGAATTTCGGGATTTTTTTCCTTTCCTTTATCATAATTTTTGACAGAAGCTGTGTTTTCCTTATTGTAGCAAACTCATATGTTCTCAAACATATACTGTGGAAAATATCTACAAAGTTGTTGAAATAAATGCTTGAAAAATGAAAAATGAGTCTTTTGATAAATTGTAATTGGTGTAAGTCTATTCTGTACAGATATTCAAATACTTACTTGGCATTAATAATTGTGTCGTTAACTTCGATAATGGATACCAACAGGTAAATTATCCACTTTCTTGGGGTCAGAAAACTTTCCTGTCTTGTTTACAACACCCGTCACACTGTCAGTTGGTCATTTCATGGCAAAGTCATAATCGGTGAAATCAAGTCCGGGAAGACGTGAATCTTGCTGATGATGTTTTCTTATTTATTTCGAAACTGACCATTTTATATCTATCTATGATGTACTTGAGACGGCTAAAAACGAAAGTAACAAAGTAACAAAAATCCCTTATTTAGCTGTTTAGGTGATACAGTGCTTAATGAACTTCCAGCTCTACATTTACAAATCAACTGTGAAATATACAGTCCATACGCTGGAAAGGTATAGGTGTATTGCTGCTAAGAAAGTGAAAGTGTTCAAATTGGAAGTTAAAAATCCTCATTTTTTTCAAATATCTTAAATTTCAGAAGCCCATATTCATCAAAGTATAACAAAAGATCAAGGTATGAAGCAGAGTGCATTGGTTGTTTATATATGCTCTAAAAATTATTAGGTGTTCCTTTACGTTTTAAAGCGACGACATTTCTTATGGAAAGAGTGAGTTATCAATAATAATAATATAAATACAGGAAACAGATGAAGTATAATAACTCGACAGGATTATAATCTTCAAGATTGCATGAAATACTACATAAAAATGCAATCTATATTGCTTTACTATTTTGTGCGTAATATTCGCAGTGTTTTTTCAAAATTTCAGAGATTTGAGAGGAAACAATATCAGTTACATTGAAAATGGTGCATTTGATGACCTACCTCTTTTACAATCCATGTAAGTTTAGTTTTATAATTATTGATCATTCTTTTACGATTCACTATTTTGACATATTCTGTGCTCGAATAATAAATTAAATTGTAAACAATCAGACTTTGAACCTGGAGTATGATATGAATAAGATCTGTTACTTTTCTGAGAATTTCATTGGTCAAGACTTAGGTAATAGCGCATCATCCATGGTGTGCTATCTCATTTTCGACGTTTCTGTTGGCCTATCATGACATCTCGTTGGCTGTGATAACGTCATCTAGTAACATTGTTGCTTTTCGAAACAAAACAGCAACGCCAAAAGCAAGCAAACAAAGAACAACGGCCCGGCACTGAAATTGAATGCATCCATTTCAAAGATCATAACAACGGCAGGAAAATACCGAAGGAACAAAGCACAAGATTGCATACATCAAAGTCCAGAGACAAGCATAAAAGAGAAATAGAATAAAAGAATCGACAAATTATATATCGCTGTATAAAAAGTCTTGGTATGTAGATCCAAAAAATAAATTACTCGCCAAAGGCTCGGATTTTATTTTTGAATACAGATAACTATAGTTGATATTCAGCGATATACAATTTGCATAAATCTACAATTATTTCTATGGGCCACTGAAAATCTGAATCACATATTTCAGCTTTTTCATTTAGGTTAAGCAAAATAAATTATATCTATCATACTTCTTTAAGTATTCAAAAAATATTCGTGTTTCCAGTATATAAGTTTTAAAGTCATATTCGGATCGAACTTGTGTTTTCGAAAATAAGTAAAAATACACCAATTGATTACACGATTTCTAATTTGTGTTAATTAGTTTAAACAATGATAATGATAGTAATAGATTTGCAATTTCGAGCAATTGCCGATGACAACCGAGACAGCCAATCCAATTTTCATCTCTTTCGTAGCCTCAAAATCTACAAAGACATCAATTTTCTTGAAATTTTTACATATTTCGGCGGCCCTCTTGGAAATTGCCTTTTTGAATTTTTTTTTCTTGAAATTGCAACCATTTGGAAAATATTTTGTGCAATGTGAATAACTTCAGATGGTGGTCCAGCTGTGTGCAAAGTTTGGATTTGATTTAAATAATTGCTCGGACAAGAAATATTGAATGAAAAGAATGACAAGATTTGCAATCGCAAGCAATAGCCGATGTCACCCCAGACGTCGAATTCGATGATTCCACCTTATTCGTATCCTCTTAATCTACCCAGAAATCAATTTTCGTCGAAATCGGACAAAGGAAATTTTTACGTATTTCGGCGGCCATCTTTGAAATGGAATCCATGGATTTTTTCCCCAAAAAAATTACTTTGTCTCATCCTACTGAACATTTTTACGAAATATAAACAAATTGTGTAAAGCAGTTCCAGAGGCATTAAATCCCATTTTTTTTAACGTAAAGTGGCAGCGATCTTGGAATTAGCGGCCATTTTGAAAATTTTAAACGCAAAACATATAACTTCAGATGTTGGTCTAACTGTGTGCAAAGTATGAATTCATTTCATTTAGCCATTTCAATATAATCACTCGGACAAAAATCATTGAAAAGGGAAGAAGAAGATAACCAATTCGATGATTCCATATTGTTTGCAGTTTCAAAATCTGCCTAGAAATCAATTTTCGTTGAATTCGGGCAAAGTTGAACTTTTTTCGTTTTTGGGCGGCTATCTTGAAAATGGCGGCCATTTAAAAAAATGACCGACATGAAAACTGCACCTGGTGATTCGACTGTGTGTCAAATATCAAGTGATTCGGTTCATGCATCTTTTGGAAACTCTTGACAAAATTTATTGGAAGTAAAATGATAAGTGATAACTGTCCGCGGAGCGAAACACAGAAGTCTCCCAAACGAACTCCAATATCGCATTCCTAGGCATTATAAGACCCCCTTTGAAAAATTAAGCAGGGGCTCCCCTTATAATTAACTTTATACATATAATTGAAATCAAAACATAACACAATTTACCTTTTTCTAAATTATATCGTTCTGGATTGGTTTCCATGGCAACCAAATGCTCCATTATCCATAACAACAAATTTTATTCCTTGTTAAAAAAATTGGCAGGGCTTCCCCTTATAACCTAAATAAACCTAAAACTGTAATGAAAATACAATTATCAATAATAAATGCGTTTTTCAAAATTTCAATTTCTTTGTTGGGGGTGACATAAATAATACTAATACTAAAATATTCATTATTCATTAAAATGTAAAAAGTACAGAATGTAATATTAAAAAGTTTGTTTTTGTTTCCTTCAAGGTTATTGGGGTCGAATCCGCTTAGATGTAACTGTAGCATATATCCTTTCTGGAAATGGACCACTGAACGCACCGACGTAAGAATATCAGCAAAATGCAGTGATGGACAATTCGTCTCGTCAATTCCCGAATCATTCCTTAACACATGTTATGGTATGTATTTATATAATTTTAAATGATTACTAAAAGTTAACGTATGACTAATTGGATAGTAAGGTAAGGATATTCTTTTTACATAACATACGCCTTTGAAGAATTTTCACATAAAAATGAAAAAAAAGTTATCCAAGGGCAATCAAAGTAAAGAAAGCCACATATACGCATTACTTGTTGACTCGCATAGATTGTTTAAACATTTGATTTAATCAAACTAAAGAAATATAAAACACCGTAAAATGTTATTTTATCATTTTATTATTTAAATGTTTTCTTTATTTTTTTATGACCTACATACAAAATATATTAAAAAGCTATGTTTTTTCAAGAGGGTGAATCAATTTCATTAAAAACATATGAGATACAATATCAAAATTACTTATCTTGCGCACCTTTTGTGACGATCAATTTTAAATAAAGTTCACAGCATCAGTTAACACTATAAAATGATATGAAGTATATGCACATAAGACAAATACGCTACAAATACATGGCAAAACAAAGCAATTAAACAACGCTCTTATTGTGGTTCTTAATCTTGTAGTCAGCATGAAGCCTATAACAATGAGCTTTGCTCAAACCTATATTACTATCAAGACGGCCAAAATTATCGGTTTGAGCAGAATCCTTTGCTAAATGTCGGACAACGATACACCCATGTTGTGTTTCCCATCGATTCGTGATCGTCATCAAACAAATTTATCTTGCAAAGTTGTCTTTCAACCGCTGTCATCCGATATAAAGGATCATAGAGGATAAGCGACAGAAGACTCAAAGAAGACAATCACAGCATATAAACAACCAAAGGCCACTCATCGAGTCAATTACAAGAAAACATGGCATAATAAAAAAGTGCCTTAGTTCTGAATATTGTGCTTTTATATCCATGCTTTGTGACTGACTCATGTATTCTCGATTTGCCTTGTTCCTGGACTTTGAGTTTTGTAATAACCACATCTTTTGTTTCTTCGTTATTCTACTGCCGTTTCTTTATATTTATATTAGATATAAAAAAATCACTGCATATGTATGAGGAGGAATTGCTTAAAAACCCTTAATTTTAATCTTGCTGAAAACCTTCTTTGGCGTTTCATTTTTATAGCTACAACGTAATCAACTAGAATTTTGAGCATATAAGTATGTCACGCAATAGTAACAAAAATGAAGTATACCTAGTATTTCGAACGAAAACTGGGGTTTTCGTGCAAAATACTAGGTATACCGCACGTAAACTAGGGGTTTCCGATCGGTATACATAGTATTTCGCCAAAAACCCCTAGTTTACGATCGAAATTGAATTGAAACTAGGGGTTTCCGACGAAAACCTATAATTTCTGATCCGTATCGGAAATTTGAGTTTAAACCGAAAACGCTTCTCATAGTTTTAGCCAATGAGAAACGAGAAACGGAAATCGCTTTTTGATATTTAGCGTTCATCCAATCAAAAACGGAAAACGGTATTCACCTAAAGATAACACCTTACCTTCCATGTACTGGATTCCTAAGCTTCAAAAAAATCGCTTTAAACCTGGTTTTATTTCGGCATCTAGTAAGTGTTCTACTACTAATTTATCCATCGGTGCTGAACGAAAGCCGATTCTATTTGGAACAATGCAATATCTATTTTTTTGTTATTTGTTCTCTATCAGCTTTTGAATATTTTTGAATAAATGGATTTCCAATCGTTTAGATTTTGTCTGCACTGAAGAGACATAAATTGTCGAAATGCGAATATGCAGAAAATAATTTCACAGTAACTTCGGTATTTAGTAACTGTTATTTGTTACCACTGGATCGATGCCTCTGCTGGTAAACTATTAGTCCCCGAGGGTATTCACCAGCCCAGTAGTCAGTACTTCGGTGCTGACCCGAAAGCCGATTCTATTTGGAACCTTGCAATATCTAAATTTTTGTAAATTTTGTTGAAACTAAGGAGTATCTCCCTCATGCAAAGCTCTGTCCTTGGCTAATTTTGGCTTTACATTTAGATCATATTGGTTACTGTTAACGTATTACTTTTCGCGGTGTACTAATTTTCGCTATTTTCACGGTTGGCCCTGGAACGCGAAAATAGTACACGTGAAAATAAGTTTATGTGAAGAAAAAGCCTTTTCAACATTGAAAACCGTGAAAATTAATACATCTTTTGTACCTGCAAATATGTAGATCTTTCATAAACCGCGAAAATAGGCATCCGCAAAAATTAATACGTTTACAGTATTTGTTCTCTATCTTTTTTTGAACATTTTTGAATAAACCGTCTTCCAAACGTTTAGATTTTGTCTGCGTTGTTTAAGGTGAATATAGACAACGGGTAGAGATCGAAACCCCAATGACCCGCGAATCTTATATTCATTTGCATCCCAAAAGTGTCACATGCACAACTCTATTTGATTATTAAATTATAATATCAAAATACTTATAATAAATAAAAATTACGGAAGTTAAATAAAAAAAGAGAGAATTATAAGCGATAAATAGAATGAACAATTTTTATTGGTTTAATTAAACTCTTAATACCGGTCTCCCGTTCTGATTGGAGGAGCGTTAAAAATCAAACAGCGATTCCGTTTCTCATTTTTCTTTGGCTTAAAGTATGAATAGCGTTTTCGGTTTCAACTCGAATTTCCGATACCGGTCGGAAAGCATGGGTTTCGTCGGACACTCCTAGTTTCAATTCAATTTCAATCAGAAACTAGGGTTTTCGGCGACATACTATGTTTACCGATCGGAAACCCTAGTGAACGTGCGGTATACCTGGTATTCGTTCGAAATACTAAGTATACCGCATTGTTGTTACTACTGCGTGCCATATATAAGCACATTTCAATAAAAGCGTCTTAATTAAGATTAATTAATTAAATGTTTGTTGTTTAATGCCACTAGATCAATTTGAAAGCAAGATTGTGGCAAGAAATGTCAAAGATTTAAGAAAAAAAGTTTAAAAACTGAATAGTCAACACAATTATTAATGTTTCAATTTTTCTTACATGATAAGTAACAATTTGCAATTGCAAGCAATAACCGATGTCACCCCACACGACCAATTCGATGATTTCAACTTATATGCAGCTAGAAATCAGTTATTGTTGAAATCGGACAAAGTCGAAGTGTTTAAGTATTTAGGCCGCCATGTTTGAAACTTTTTGTCGCATATATTCCTTTCTCTTATCTACAAAATATTGACTAATTCCTCTCAGTAGTTCCTGAAATATAAAATCCAAGATTTTTCAACGTAAATTGGCGGCCATCTTGGTAATGGCAACCATTTTGAAAAATTTGAAGGCACAGCATTTAACTCCAGATGGCGGTCTAACTTTGTTATAATTCCGTTCAGCCATTTCAAAGTAATTCGCTCGGACAAAATGTATTCGAAGAAGAAAGAAGAAACTTAAAATAACAATATGTTACCCCGACTACGTCTGTTGTGACAAAATAAAATAAAATTGTGTAAATGACCATCTCTAGAACTGAAATTTACTGCAGTTCATGCATTACTTTGTTTTTTTACAGCTTATAGTTGTCAGTGTTATAATGGCGGACGCTGCATGAAGGACACTGACGGCTACTATGCATGTAAATGTGTCGGCCTATGGAGTGGTGATAGATGTCAATGTAAGTTGAATCAGATGCATGGTTAGTTAATCCCCTTTCATGTGGGAAACAGTTTTCATGCCCCCAACGGTAGGCAACGAGGGCATTTAGTTTTAGCCTTGTCGGAACGTCCGTCCGTCCGTCCATACGTGGATACGTCCAAAATTTTCGTCAAGGATTTCTCGGTCTGTATATGCAGGAATGATTTTATATTTGGTATGAAGCCTTGGTATGATGACTTGAACTGTGTCTCCCATTGTCAAGTCCGTTGCTCATCTACTTCCTGTTTGCCGATACATCACTAAGCCGCGACATTCGTGTCCAATGAACACATTTTCTTTTATTTGTCATTAGTTTTCTAGGCCAAAATTAATTTTTTTCAATTACAATACGCATTTGACGCGACAACAACCGAGCTTTTTACAAGATAACTTACCACAATGTGTGGTTGCACATACTTTTTTAATTTCTTATTTCAGGGACAATTAATATATGAATACTTACACGAGGATAGATTTGTTCTCGGTAGCTGATTGGTCAATGATGTGAAAGTTTTTCCTAAAATTCTAGAAAAAGTGAAATTAATACCTTAATCTTTGTTTGGCAAAATTGTTTTTGAATTCTCAGGACTGAATAAATCAATCTATAGGTTATATGATTTATTTACTTGATATTTCACTCAGCATCCATTCAAATGAACGTCGAAATGATACATATAGCAACGATGGTTGCAACAAAATGGTGGCATATTTTGAGAATGAAGACTAGGGAGATCACTTTACCTCAAATAAATGGACATTAGAGAAACAACCTCTGAAATTGTTTTACCGTTTCATATTTTATTAAAATATTCTATAAATCAGTTTTTAGTTACACAGGTATGCTTGTCATGTGCTATTTGTTTCTTCATAATATTTGTTCCAAAGGATAAAGTATTATAGAATATTTGTCAAAAAGGAACAAAGATTATAGTATTTGTTCATAATGGAATAAATGTTATATATCAATTGTTCCAAAAGGAAAAAAAATATTGAAATAATGATTATAATATTTATTCCAAAAGAACTTTCGCTTTGCGGAACAGATATACGTTGACATGGTTTTGACAAAGAAAAATTGCAGATCAAAGGTTCTTGAATGTAATACAATTAAGAATCTGTATATCTGTCGCAAGTGAAAGAAATAACGCTAATTGTCGATTCGAGCACATTTTCCACTGTGTACCATTATTTCCGGTAAAATGTAATATTTGTACGTGAATCTAAAATGATCAACCACATCAAAATCACAGGACTAGACATGTAATTTTGTTGTCAATTGGTTGAATTTATTTGAAGTTGTTTATATTTCTGAAAATTATATACAATAAAAAATTATATATCATAGAATATTTTGAAGATTTAGATATCAAGTCATATTTCTTGCTATTTTGTGAATTGAAAAAAATATATTCACAAAAACCATTCTATCTGACACAATGTATTCCATATAATGTAAAAGATATAGTTATAATTATTTTACGTATCATTTTCTAATATTACAAAATTTTGTTTAAAACTAAGTAGTATCTCCCTCAAGCATAGCTCTGTCCTTAGCTGAAATATAGCTTTTTTATTTAGATCATTTTTGTTACTTGTTTTCTATCAGATTGTACACGTATTTCGGTTAATAGACTTCAAAATGTTTTGGTTTGATCTGCACTGATGAGACATAAGTTGTCGAAATACGCATATGCAGAAAATAGATTAACAGTGACTTCGGTATTTTGTTATTGCATGCTTAAATATTTTGATAAACAATGACGAAGTTTGACGTTTGAAATCTAAGCTATATATCAAACGTGATTATTTTTTACTTCCCAATTGTGAACTTCCCCTTTTTGAGCAGGAAAATACTTATCTCCGCGGCCTATGGAGTGTAAATTTCATAGTTGATTCGTTACTGTCGAACATGTAGTTTATACAGTGATTTTATCCTGCAATGGTAGCTTTTACTATACAGATAAAGCCCTACATATATTCCCTTGCTGTATCCTGCACAGCTTTATCTTGTATACTATACAGGATATCGATTTAAGCCACGCCCACTTCTTGTATTTATGGACAGACAAAAAACCCCAAAATATTCATTTTTTTCACAATATTTTCCATTAAATGAAGTTGTTTTACGTATTGCAGGATAAAAACAATTTATAATTAGTGTCTTTAGATATCAAATGTATTTGTACTCGGCACGAAACAGATTAAAATGCTCACCAAAGGCTCGCACTTCAATCTTTTTCTAAGCCTTGTACAAATACAGTTGATATTTAAAGACACTAACTATATATTGTCTATATATTAATAGAGCAAAAACGCCGTCCCTAAAGCTGCTAAATAAGGGGTTTTTAAAGCCTTTGTTGCGTTCATCCCTTCAAAAATTCTATGGCCGCCGTCACCATGACCTCACTGACAGATATGACGTATCTGTGTCTCAAATGAAAGCCGACACAATATGAGGCAGGCTACACATGTCTTCCCCGGAAGACTTACTTGTAAGTTTAATTTATTTATCTTCTTTTTAGACAGTCAATGTCGAAGTTATGATTGTGGACATGCTGCCTGTTACATGGAATCAATAAATGGTACAGCAAAATGTTGCCATGACTTATCTTTATGTCAAGGTTTGTATTAGATATAGGAAATAACGTTTTTCTATATTTTAAAAAGTCATCCAATAAACAATTTTTAAATATACCTGAATAATAATTTTTCCATAACTTTTTCTATCAATTTTACTAAATTGTTTTATTTTGTGTGCTTTTTATTATATGTTCTGAATTAATATTAATTTTCTCAAACGTTAAAACATATTGTGAAGAATTCGTATGAATTTGAATTAAAAAAAAGTTATATTTTTTAGTTGATGATGCATTAAAAATATATACATGTAGTTCCATTTTAGATTTAGTGCTAGTAATCATATAAAATCACAATATGATATAATTTATTGCTTTATTTCACAACTTTGCATTATGTTATTAACTCATTAAATTAATTGTAACCCTTGTTTTGAATTTGTATTCCAGGACAGATAAATCAAAATGCAGGTGAAAAAATAACAATATAACAATATAGAAATTATACTTGATATCAATTGAACCTATGTGTATTAAATGAGGGAAAAAAATCAGGAAAGTTTAAGTCTTACATTATTTTTTTACAGGTTTTAGATTTCTTAACACATGAAAATATTTTTTCATGTCTTACTGAAATATGTTGATTATGTCGATAGTGAATACAACGAATAAGGGTAGTTTGGGAAGGATATTTGGTTCTCAAAGTTATTGTGTAAAATTTTTCATAACGGTAGCGATTTTTCTTGTTCATTTTTGTTTATTTGTTTTGTCTTTGTCATACTGTCTCAATCGTGTTGGCTGTGAATTGCCGTGATTTTGGATTTATGACTTTAGAAAATGGGGGTAATAACAAAATTACCGAGCAGAGTTTTCAAGAGCCGAGGTCCATGAGAAAAAAGGGGCAGAAACCACCGGAAAAATTGTCGACCGCAATGGACCTGACTTTGTACAGGCATTTCAAAAGAAAAGGTGGGTAAAACGGGTTTTATGGTATGCCAACCCCNCCCCCCCCCCCCCCCCCCCCCCCCCCTTCCCATTGCGGTAGTGTCCGGTACCAACTCAGCAGCAGTTGCAATTGAAACGTCGTAGACAATTGAAAGAAATGATCATCCCAGTAAAAAAAGAATCCTGAATCGGAGTCCGGACCGAAACTTCAAATTTTTCCATGGGGGACTGATATCTATAAAAGAACTTTTTTAATGAACGTATGAGACGGAACTTTTTTAAGGCGATCACGGAGATGACTATGTTTACATGTAATAAGAAAATCAGTATAATTTGTGCTAGCCCTCGCGTAACGAATCAACAGTGAAACATACACTCCGTAAGCAGGAGAAGCTAGAATATTACTCTCCAAGTTGGGGAAAATAATAATTTTGAAATTAAAACCGTCCTTTTCTTGCTTCGGTATTTCTTTGCTGATGTATTTTAAAGGACAAAAATAGGACAAAAATAGTACACTTGACAGATAGCTTTGCAAGTTGACATTTTCATAGTTCTTCTTTGGCGACTAGGGTTGTGGTACGGCTACGTCCGCTCACTATGATAACCAAACTGCAACCATAATATTTAGTTGATTATTATGTACTCGATCAACGAAAATGAGGTGGTATAATCCTTTTTAAATACACATAAAGTATTATTATATAAGCACTTGATAAATGTAAAAAGCCCTTACATGATATTTTTGTTGCAAATAGAAGGACTTATCTCCATCTTATCAACATTGTTTTATATGCCAGAGCAAATATATCAAATAAAAAGCCTCTCTTGCATAAAGATTCCAATATTTCATTACTTTCTTTGTTACTATTCGTTCATTACAGTATTTTTTGTTTGCACATCTAAACAAATGTGAATGATGTTATTTATTACCATGAATAAAATTTGCTGTTACACAATGTAGATCTAGATATATGAAAGGTATAAATTAAAAAAAAAAGTTTCATATAAGGAAGTTCTCACTTGTAATCTGTTTCTAATTTCGTTTATTTAATTGATGCAAATGTGAAGGAATATCTAAATGAACGTCTACGGAGTAAATTACGTCATATATCATCACCATAATGTGAACATTTTGGGCTAAAGTTTGAATCAATGTAATGTTTATAATTCAGCTAAAACTCTCATCAAAAACCGTTTGTCATTTAACTTAGTCTTCACTGATTTTTTATTATATATGCTTTTTTCATGTTTGTAATGTTTGGACTTGTTGGCTGTTCTGCCTTTTTCAAGAGTTTTACCAGAATGAACTGTAAATATTGTTCACCTCTAGTTGAGGACCCTCAGGCGACATCAAGATGTAGACAGGAATAAAAGCCCTGTCCTTGATAAACTGGAGTTTCTATGTATCGTGTGCGTTTTTGTCACATGTACATTCACTCCATATCCTTTCATTTTTCCTATTTGCTGCAGAGTTTGTCTCTCGTGCTGCGTGGAGTCAGTAGAAAGTCTCCCCGTGCTTGAGATGTATGCTCTTATACTATTACAGTTATGGCGTGTTTGTCCGTGTGAGAATTTCTCATACGTTTACTAAATCGTTTGTTTTTTTCAATTTGGCTGTTCAATATTTTCATTGTTTTTACTAAAATGTTATAATCTGTACACACGACTATTTTTGCCCTTTCAACCAAAGTTACACTGCAAGGTTTGCCTACATCTATTTCGATGCGCCCCGTGTTGTCTATCGATGTTGTTTTTGTCCTTATTTTTGTCTTTCATCGGGCTACCTAATGACAAATATTTGTAGGCTTACATTGCATGGTTTTACTTTTTTTCTCATTGACCGCTCCCGACATGTGTTGCTTCAATGACATATTTTAGCTGCGATCGATGTTGCTCAACATTTTTATTCTCTTCTTGTAACCCTGATGCTTTCAGCTGGATAACCCTGAGCATCGCCCAAGTTGGCACTCCATGGCGGGTGGGGAGCAAGGGAGTGACCTTGATATAGTTTTTGTCAAGAATACCGCTTAAGTGCACGCTAGGGGCCTTCTTGATCTCGCTTGAGGGGGTGAATATTGTTCACCTCTAGTTGAAGACCCTAAGGCGTCATCAAGATGTAGACAGGAATAAAAGCCCTGTACCTGATAAACTGGAGTTTCTATGTATCATGTGCGTTTTTGTCACATGTACATCCACTCCATATCCTTTCATTTTTCCCTGTACTGCGCCTGCGCTTTTTGATTCTCATCTGAACAAGAGATGACTCTTAAAAACATGAAAATAGTTCCACACTCTAGTATATTCAGGTAACATACATTAAGAAATTTGCAAGTTTGTCTTAACTTTATACAAATAAGATACTTAAAAAATACCTACCACTTAAAAATACCTACCACTGGCTTTTGCTGGTGCCGGTACCAAGTCCGGCTATCCCGAGTTCCTATCGTTAATTATGTTTGTCTCTTGTTTTCATTATTGTTTTTCTGGTGCAGTTTGCTTGTAAATTGTGGCATGTGATTGTAGTTCCTGGCCATTGTAGGTGTTTGCTGTTTTCCTGTTTTTGTAATTTAATGATGTTTGCATCCTGTTTCTCGTTATTAAGTCTCCCAAACTAGGTTGGGATATTTAAAGTTCATTGCTTTTGTTTCGTTTCTTTTAATTTTTATTCTTTCATAATTATTTCTTCCGGTAGCAGTAAATATAAACTTTAATTTCTTTAGGGTGGGTGCTGCATTGCCTTTGAATTCTAATATTGGAGTTCGTGGGGGAGACTTTTGAGCTTCGCTCTTGGAACACAGTTACAACTTATTTATTTATTTATTTTGTTGTTCTTTATTTGTTTTTGTTTTTTTTTTAGTTCTGCGGATGACTATCTCCATATGTCTTTTCAGTGTAGATAAAACGCAAACATTTGGGATACTCATTATCCAAATGGACTGAAACATGATAAGCTTAGGATTGGGCTTTACTTAAGAGAATTCATTCATTAATTTATTAATAGTAACTGTAAATTAAAAAAAAAATCGGTGTCCTTGCCAGCATCGTAGTACTGAACGACCGAATAAGTGATCCCCAAACGGACCAAAAAGCAGAAGCATTGACCAAACATAATACTAAAATTTTAAAAATGCTATCATCAATTAATTTATACGAATTCTACGAGTATAACGTGGATCAATGCTTTGCAAAGAAACGTGCTGATGTGTTTTCCACTTCCTATTTTAAATAAAGATTACTCATTTGTGAAGACTCAATCTTGACATTTAGTGAAAAATTAATTTGATTGCTTTACATTGAATCTTGTTAGGTTGAGCATGATCCAATCATTGAAATATTATAAATGATTTCCATATCATTTATTTTAAAAAGGTATACTTTCTTTGCAGAATTTAGCAGCAAAATGATTTATCTGTTGCGATGATGTATAAATGATGTAAGTGAAACAAATCTATTAATCGCACAATTTTTTACCCGAGACATCACGTGATATATTGAGGAATCTGGACGCGAGTTGGACGAATAACAAGTCGTCACGTTAATTAACTGATTGCTGACTGGCCGCTGACTGATCCCTGACGAACGGATGACGGATGACTGACCGTTTTTTCTGTAAGGACTACGTTGCACAGTACTGTAGCAATAATAATTTGCATAAGTTTGTCATGTTTTGAAAACACATTCAAGAACTATCCTCTTTGATTCGCAAAATGATCAAAACGGCGGTTAAAGTTATAACCAGTGAAATCATTGATATATATACGAAAGCAATAGACCAGCTTACAAGCAGTTTATTATTTCAGTATTTAACTATATGATTTTTAAATTTTCGACCGATGCAAAATTCTCGCTGCGCATAAATACTTGTAATAATCGATGACTTTTCACAAATATATGAGAAAATATAGTATAAAGGTTAAATGAAAAAAAATTGTGAATGCATTTAAGCGGAAAAAATTACTGGCGTTTAATCTATTTCTTTTCTGAATTTTCATACGTTTTCATCCCTTAAAAAGGTGATAGTCTTGACCTTACAATAAATTTAATGTGACAAACTGTTTCGAAAGTATCTGAAAGATTTTCTTAAAAATAAAATCTATGTGGATAATAAGGCAGTAGTTAAGTCAACAACAACAAAATGAACACCAAGAGAAATCGAAGTTTTGTTTTAAACACGTTTATAGCTTTCAAACATCCGATTCCGTCTTTAATCGCGTGAATTAATTAAAAAGGCGTTTTCAAGTGGATTCCTGAATTTCATTATTTTCTTGAAGCGAACTTTGAAAAACTATCTATAAAACTGAATATGTTTTTATTATTTTTTTATGTTTCGATAACCGAATTTTTTCAAAACAATCAATATTCTTGCAAATTTGTGTGTGTGTTCGTTGGCATTTGACTGTCAGGTTGAAATACGCCTCACTGTATAATGTACTACTAAATGTACAATTAAAAGTCATCTATCTTGAAGCACTCTTTATAAGTAGGTATTAAATAACTTGAAAGAGATATACTTGATTCTTCCGCTATCAAATACAATAAGTACAAACAACTCCTTCTGAAACGTTAATATTTGAGCTTAGTGTAGTAGATATATATGTTTGTATGATGGCTTGGTTAAGTTGTGTGTATTCGATAGATTACAGAATAGTCTTCAAAATATTAATTTTACTAATTGCTTTTCAAAGTCTTGATTGTTTTGAACATGACTGTTTGGGAGAAAACTGTACTAAGGCCAACTCCGTAGATCTTCCTCTGATTGACAAACTTGAGGCTCCATTAAAAGCCGAGTTGGATATAACAACACTTCATAAACAGATCAGGAAGTTGATACAGAAAGACGTTCAAGATATAACGAGAAATTGTAATTTGACATGGCCAGTGGAAGATAATCACGACAAAGGTAAGATGTCTGGATTTGATATCTCATAAAATTGTTTATCAAATGAATAGATTGAGGACGAGGTAACATTTAATTTCAAATATCTGGGTAATCAGCCTACTTATAAGGTAAACCATTTCAAACTTTGTCTACTAATCTCAAACATTTTTTCTTATTAAAGTCAACGTTTCGTTATAACGTCATACACGTGTTATACATATAAACCACTAGTCACTCAAATAATGATAATTTAAAAAAAAATACTTGATCCATGCCCTTTTTAGCTTACAACACTGAAGTAAGGGTGAGATTTTGCCATCTTTTTGCGTCCTTCTTCCGTCCGTCGTAAGCTGGATCATCACAAAGCTATGGGCTTTTAATGCTTTGTTTAATCAATTCGAAGACTAAACAATGTGGTCGCTGTTACTATAAACAGAACATAGGGGTAAATTGCTTTTTTTAGTTTAAAAAAATAAGTTACAGATATCAAACATCTGAGGAGGTAAAAGTAGTCAGCATAGTAAGATCTACCTGCTCCGCAATTTTGAAGAAAATTTCCAAAGACCTGTCTTAGAGTTATTGCCCTTTTCCCGTCAAATTTTCAAAAGTTTTTATTTTTTTACTAGGAAAACTGTAACAGATAGCGGTAAATCTTGCAAAAATGTAAAGAATGTAAAGGTCTGCGAAATGGAAATTTTTGAACAAAAATATAAATGCCGATGTAGGAATTTTTAATTTTGTTTGTCAGTTTGTCGTAATTTTATGCTTTTATTTCAACAACGATGTGAGATAAAGGTTAAGTTTGAATAGCAAAAGTGTTGACCTTATCGAGTAGCAGAATTTCTACATGTTATCAAAAGGTTTGCATCTCATCCAAGAAGACAGCCACTGGGATAACACAGTCTAATATAAGATCTTATTTGAAAACTATTTCAAACATCAACAAAGGTTTGGGTACCCATAAATCGGTTTAACCCTACCGCTGGCTTTTGCTAGTGCCGGTACCAAGTCCGGCTGTCCCGAGTTCCTATCGTTGTTTATGTTTGTCTTTTGTATTTTTATTGTGGGTTTTTTTCTTGTGCAGTTCCTATTTACTTTCTGGCATGTGGCTATGTTTTTCGGCCTTTGTAGGTGTTTCCTGTTATCTTTTTTATTCCATGATCAGAATGATATTATGTAGACATGGTAGCATGATGGTCATTAAGCAAATGCAGGATTTTAGTACCGATCATTAATGTAAGATAGCCGCAATTGCTGATTCTAGTTTAAAATAGGACACAGAACAAAACTGTCGTTTAAGAATGTAGAAAGTAAAAAGCAGAAAGAATTTTTGTAATGACATACACCAACAAGGAAAGGAATTATCATAAGTTTCTTTCTGTAGTGAACACATGACTTTTTATTACACCTCAGTATATGAACATTACTACTAAAATTTCTAAAATAAAATTGCTATTTTTCACATTTTCCAATTTTGGAATTATTTACCGGTCTATAGTTTCTCGGACTATTGACTGGCAATGTGAATATTTTTCCCGAACTTTTTCTTGATTTCCTATTGGATAAAAATTTTTATGATAATTCAGAATGACATCATTGTTTCCAAGTGACAACTCTCAACTAGCTATGGAAATAAAGTGAACACTATTGACTTTGCAGCAGAATAAATTTTGTTGATGAAAATAGATATAATTGCTTATGTTTTAATAAGAATACAAAATTTAGTAGAAAAACATTCTAGTTAGAATTGAGAGAATTATTTTTTAAAGATGATTTAAAAGTCGTAATCTTGTGTTTTCGGTACAATAAAGCATTTATAGACTGTTTATTTGTGAGTAGCAAGTTTGTTGTACCCTTGACCCTAGCTATCGATATTGATGGTCTCGGGGACAACAAACCTGCTATTCCCTCATAACCAGTCAATAAGTATATACATGGTAGATATAATTTCAACACTTTCATTTGATATCACTACTCTGTAAATTTGACCAAAATCCAATTCATCAGTCTAACGCTTTTTAAAATCTTTGAAAGTACAAAAAGTTTTTTCCTAAGTGATAAATAAAGAGACTAGCACATGTACTTAGGGTCAAAGCAGTGATGAATTTCTACCCATACATACACATCTGCTTATTGTTATTTAATAATATGCAAAACTTGAACCCAATATAGGTAATTTGGGGAGTAGTATGCAATTCAGGTTACAAAGACAGATAGGAAAAGCGGAATAGACATTTATCGTTAAGTATAGAAAAGCTGAATAAGACCCCAAAACGATCAAGACAAACTTAATTTTGGTCTGCATGGTTTTATTAAGTGTAGGAAGAAGACGATACGCTCACTTGAAAATTCCAAATGGTAGTAAAAGTTAGAAAACTAAAACGGGTTTTGCAAAAAAAAATACATACCTTCCAACCTCCAAAAGTACTGTGTTGGGTCATGACCCAACATTGTGCATTCAGATGGTGGTTCATAGCGCGTGACGGCCTATTTTCAAAGTTAAACTCTTCTTCGGACAATCAAATACAAAATACGAAACATATGCATTGCAATGAGATTTTGTCAATTAAATCTAGACCTCTTCAAAAACTGAGACTTGCATCCTATGGTGTAATACACTATGCAGAGCAGTGTTTCTCTGTTCAGATTTTTGTTCTAAAGCAATTTCATTCACTCAATGTGCTGAGAATGATAATCTTTTCAATCGGTCCAATTCCGGGTGTACTCAAAAGTCGGAAGGGGATCGACACAGTGATATAGGATACTATTGGATTGTTTTAAATTGTTAATTCTTGAAAACTTTTTCATACATCAAGTTGATATTAATAAGCTATGGTTATATGATGTTCATTTAACAGAAAAATAATTTACTTCTCATCATAGATCAAAGATGGCTGCAACTTCGGGTAATAGCTAAACATTGGACACTATGGGAAAATGTTGTAAATTGCTATTTCTCGGAACCGATTTGTGTATTAAGTCGATATTAACCAGTCATAATAACTTGGTGGTCATCTACAAAGTCTTGAATATTATTACCAATAACAAATCCAAAATGGTCCACGCTGGAGACTACAGTTTAACGTAGAACTCTACTGGAAAATGTTCTAAGTTTGTTTATTCTTGAAAACCGTTTGTTACATTTCATTGATATTGACTAGGCATTTTAACATGACAGTAATCTACCAGATGACTGACTTTACTTAAACTTGACTGTTACCTCAGATTAATCATTAAACCCTTTGGAAAATCATATTTGACAATTAACCATTAGGTTAGCGATACAGGCTCTCATATGAGCCTCTGTTTATACAATCATGTATTTACAATAATATTAGATGAAATATGATGGATTAAGAAAACATATACCCTTAAATGATGAAAGAAAGAATATGGAGTAAATGCACACGAGACAAAGTCTCTGTAAATGCCTGGTAAAAACAAGCAAAGGAACAACGCTTTTATTGTTGTTCTTAATTTTGAAGTTACCATGAGGCCTTCAACACTGAGCTTTGTTCATATATCAAAGTAAGTTCAAGACGGCCCCTAGCGCCGATTTGAGCGGAATTTCTTTGCTAAATGTCGAACAACGCTACATCCATCTTAGGTTTAGAACTTCGTTATTTCATTCATAATGCTGAAAAAAATGCTGAATAAATGGTGTTATTTCCATGTAAATTTAATATCATTGTGGTTTTGATCAAAATCATCTTAAAATTATGTACAATTACCCGTTTTACATTCCCAAAAGATTACTGTCTTCCAATGATTCGATTGCACACTTCAAAGTAATCGAGGTGATGAAATATGAAAAATTTAATGTACTTTTCAACTATTTTTTAAAGCCTAACGACTTTCGATTGTCTTAGTTTTCTAATTGTCAAAAGGAACACACATTTACAGATAACCACACAAAGCAATAAAATAAGCCTCATATATACTGCAAAAATCATAGTAATTAATTTTATTACTTTTTGAATTTCATCATTTAGTAATTGTAGATTTGTATCTCTTTCAGAAGTTCAATATGCTTTGAAGTCCTATGGTTTTCACGCTCAGCTTACCCATAATGTCCCCCTGGGATCATCACAAACGGTTATCTTTGATAAAATCATAACAAATATTGGAAATGCCTACAATCCACTCACTGGCATTTTTACTGCAAAAAGAGATGGACTTTACTATTTTTCCGCGACGTTTCTACAAACAGGAACAAGGAGTCTTCACTTACAAATGATCAGAAACAAAGACGAAATATCACGTGGACATGCTCCATCGGCAAATGCAGGTGCAGGATCTATGAATGCATTTATATTTTTGAAGAGAGATGATGTAGTTTTTATACGTCATTACGACCCACTTACAATCTTGGAAACAATTCATGGACCCTGGAGCTTCTTTACAGGATATTTTGTCAGTAACACTGACTAATTATTGATCATTATTTCAATAAATATTCATGTCTTTTCATCTTATTCATAGTTCTATATTCATGGTTTTTTATTGTTATTTTTCACATGAATACATATTTTCTAGGAAAATTTGTTCTCCTCATCAGCTTTATCATTTAGTACTCCATGACCCATCTTTCGAAATTACGTTTTGTCTTATTCATTGTGGTGTTTTAGTTTGTTGTCTACCTGTATTTGATTTTATGTTAATTATAAGTTTCATTATGAGTGAGGCTTGTGTATCGCTTGTTATCAACTCGAGCTATTTAATTACGTAATAATAATTCTCTTATGATGCATGCTTATTATCTATTCCTTTCACGAATAGTTATTTGTGGTACATAACGAGACTTTATAGCCGGAGTTAGATATGAACTTGTTGAATCGCTTTTACTGGAATTTCATTGGTCGAGCGTCAAGTAATAACACATCACGCGTGATGTGCTATTATTTTTTCGACGGTTTTATTGGACCACTGTGAAATATCGTTGGCCGTGATTAACGTTACCTAGCAACGGTGTTGTTGTTTGAAACAAAAACAGCAGTTCCGCACTGAATATTTTGAAAATCATAAGAGAAATAGTTTTAACAACTCGAAAAAATTGTATATCGCTGGATATCAACTCTCGTTATGTAATTTCAAATATAATAAACTCGCCAAAGGCTCGTTTATTATATTTTGAAATTGCATAACTCTAGTTGATATCCATCGATATACAATTCTTTCTCGTTATGAAAACTATAATTAACAAGCTTCAGCGAGTTGATTATTATTATTTGTTATTAAATAGCGAGAGTTGATAACAAGCGATATACAAGCCTCACGAGTTTTGAAACCTATTTCTCTTATGAAAATTTCATTTGTAAACTCTTCTGTCGTGTTCTCCCAATTATGTTAAGTTGGGAGGAAATTATTTTGTTGTTTTTGTGAATACATTGACTATTGATTATTGATTATGTACTTTTAAACTTATCCTTAGAATGAATGTAAAGTCTAACAATAAATTTTACCTATAAACAACGATAAGTGCTGTAGATATAGGAACTATACATGTATGTTGCATAAGCACATGTACACAACAATCAATAGCAATGACAAGTACATGGTTCCTCGCTGGTAACAAACTTGGGTATCTTTTCAGAAACCTCGGTTGAATTGTATTTGCAGTTTTAAACATCTATAATAATGTTACGAATTATTTGTAATTAAATGTATTTGTGAATTTTTCTGTATATGTGGTAACTTATTCCGATGTCAATTATCACGCACCAATGATCTCAATACACACAGTAACTTCGGTTTTTAATCATACATTACATTATTTCATCAACACAGGAAAGCAATAAAATAATATATTTCAAGTGGCTTAAACATATAATAATAATAATAATAATAATAAAAGCTTTATTTAAAGAGGGTTACACAGTTAGTACAAACTAATCTTCCCTGAGGCCCTCAATAACAATCAACTGTTTTGGGAGAATGAATTAATATGTGTGTACACACGAAGCTCACTTTTAGCTCATATGACCCAAAGGGTCAGTGTGAGCTATTGCCATCACTTGGCGTCCGTCGTCCGTCCGTTAACTTTTCACATTTTCATCTTCTCCTCTGAAACCACTGAAGCAAATTCAACCAAACTTTACAGGAATGATGTATGGCAGGTAATTTACTAAGATGGCTCATTTCCATCTGATCCGATAAAAAACATGGCCGCCAGCGTGGAACTTAGGTTTAACATTGGACCCTATGGGAAAAATTCACATTTTCATCTTTTCCTCTGAAACCGCTGAAGCAAACTCAACCAAACTTTACAGGAATGATTTTTTGAAGGTCCTTAACAAAGACTGCTCTTTATACCCCCACTCGATAGAGAGGGGGTATACTGGATTCACCTTGTCCTTCCGTTCGTCCGTCCGTTCGTTCCTGTGGGAAAACGTCATTTTCATCAACTCCTCTGAAATCACTGAAGCAAATTTAACCAAACTTTACAGGAATGATGTATGGAAGGTCCTTTCAAAGATTGCTCATTTAGTTCAGATCTGACAAAAAACATGGCCGCCAGCGCGGAACTTATATTTAACATTGGACCCTATGGGAAAACATCATTTCCATCAATACCTCTGAAACCACTGAAGCAAATTACAGGAATGACATATGGTAGGTCCTTTACAAAGATTGCTCATTTCATTTCAGTTCGACAAAAAAAAAACATGGCCACCATGCAGAACATTGTAAACCCTGCTGTTCAGCATTTTGTCAGGTGAACGACACAGACTCAGTGTCTGAGCCTCTAGTTTTTCATTTCTTCTTCTTTCCAATAAAAGTAAAACATAATGCAGGCAAAATAATGAAATGAGCACGGAATTAAAAATAAAGGAATTTCCATGACGTGGTATGACCTCTCGAACAACCAATGAAAAAAGGCTGAAAAGATACCTAATCATATGAAAGGCCAATGAAATGAAAGCATAAAAGTTATTACTAAGTCATACGAAAATTATCTAATCGTGTAAGAAATAGATATTGCTGCCATATCATAAGAGAATGTTTATTATACTGTAGGGAAACTGGATAGAGAAAGTGGAGGTTTTGTAACATGTGATTGTAATTTTCAGCCATTGTAAGTGTTCCCTGTTGTCTTTGCTATATTAATTCGATTTACTATAGATGTCTGATCTCTTATTCTTAGATAATGTTCAGTCCAGTCAGACTCCAATTCCGGGAGAAATTGACAGAAAAGTGAATTATGTTAATTATAGAGATAAAAAACGAATTGAAAGAACTCCATTGATAAATATTATTTCACTAAAAAATATTATGAATAAAATTGATGTTACTCGTACCATACAGAACTATTTAAGCAAGAACGAAAACATGGAAAAATATATTTAAATATTAACCAACAGTAAAACTAATACCAATGAAAACAAAAGTAGTACTCCTATTTTAACCTATTTCTGGGTCGTGGCTGGTTTTGAAGACTTAAAAACTAGTGCAACATTATCTACTACTTAAAATAAATGAAATTAAATGTTTAAAATATACAAAATCCTTGTTCTTTATCTATTACACGTAATTCGGTTCATGAATTTCCAAATGTTTTAATTTGATCTGCACTGAAGAGACATAAGTTGTTGAATTGTGCATATGCAGGATCTAAATTTACTGTACTTCGGTATTTTATTATTTATTACCACTGGGCCCTGCCACTGCTGGTGGACCCTTAGTCCCCGATGGTATTCACCAACCCAGTAGCCAGTACTTCGGTGCTGACCCGAAAACCGATTCTATTTGAAAACATGTAGTATATAAATTTGAGAAAATTTCGTCTAAACTTAAGGGGTATCTCCCTCATGCATAGATCTATCCTAAGATGATTTTGGCTTTCCCTTTTAGACCCTTTTGGTTATTTGGTCTGTATAAGCTTTTACACGTAAATCGGTTTATGGATTTCCAAATGTTTTGATTTAATCTGCATTGAAGAGACATAAGTTGTCGAAATGCGTATATTCAGAATCTAAATTAACAGTTACTTCGGTATTTAGCTATTCGGTACGTATGAACGCATGACTGTTTTTGTTACGTTTTCTAATACAAAGCTCTACCATGAGAAAACATTTTCTTCCGTATTTTTCTGAAACTGTTCTCATTTAATCAATGAATACCAGATTTTCAAAATTTTTGCTAAAGATGCATTGATTCCCCTAAATGACGTTGAATAATTTTGATAATTTGTCACCTTCTTTTGGAATATATTGGGAACATTTCAGCCATTTCTAAATTGTTTTTTATTGTTTAGAATTGCAATTCTCAAAAATTGTTGTTTTAAAAATGCAGAGCATTGCATTTTTGAAAATAATACTTTCAAATACAAAACTCTAAAATACCTTCTGACTAAATTGGAAATCAGAATTTGATGAACGAGGCCTTTGGTGAGTGTGATAGCAAGGTATAAACAATTTTGGACGTTTAATTTCTTGCTGTGATAAATTTTCTGAAAAGTATAAGGCAAAACGTTTTGCAGATACTTGACTAAGTAATAAAGACCCCCCTAAAAAATCATAGCTTGAGATCAAAAATAACTAGCGTAGACATATCAGGTGGTGTGTATTCATTGGCGTTATGTACATTTATTAAAAATACCATTTGTGCGAGAAAAAGTCTTACAAATTGAGTGTTGCGTTTTAATCCACACTCAGCATATATATATATATAACACATGAAACAGCTTAGGGTAAGGTGAGTTACCCACAGGGATTTGTAAAAAAGGTGTATTTTTAATTGTGTAGTGGCCTTAATGATAATTTAAATCTTGTTATTTGTCCTTAAAAAGCATGAGAACAAAAAAAAAACAAATGATAAGAACATAATAGCTTTTCCGCTGAGACAAAAGGATCATTTTCATATGACATTATTTGGTTACAATTCTATATGAATTGCTTGTGTCAAATTCAATATACGAGGAAAACAACACTTATGCGGACAATTAACAAAAATTGAAAGTTACTTTTTGACAAATCAGAACTCATATATACACAATGACTACTTAAACCTCTTGTTTCACATTTAATTGTGACTAAGGGTCGCCGTTCTTTTGTATAACATTGTACAACAAAGGTTTAACAAAATAAAGTCTTGTCTTGTCTTGTCAACAATCACAAATACATATATATAAAGTTCGTGTGTAAAAATATTATTCTCGTCTCTATAAATGATTGAAATAGAGATCTTTTATCTGCAATGTCTGAATCCAATCATGCCTTTTTTGTTTCGAATTTAACAATTATTTTCATCACTCCAATCACCATACAGACAATCTGGTACACTATTACACCTATGATTACTTGATATACATCTTCTGGTTATAGAACATCTAAAGTATTTCCAAGGTTGAATGTCACACAAATCTGAAAAAATAATCATTTACGATATTGTAAAAAGTATGCTAGAAAATGAAGGGAAACGGGGAAGGTGTCAAAGAGACAACGACCCAAAGGGGAGTAATAACAACTCAAAGCCACCATAAGATCTTCAATGAACGGTGAGGAAACCCCACACCCAACGGCAGGTCCGAGTTGTCCCCTAAATAAAGAGTAATCAAGTTCAGCGAAATAAACATCATCCTAGACTCCCATAGACAAAGTGAACTAACTAGAAAACAGACAAGTCACTCAAAGGCTTAATAAATTTCCGGACCTAGGACAGGCACAAACCTGCTGTGGCAGGGTTAAACTAGTTTCATTGGACCCAAACCTTCCCCCTATAGCCAATGTGATAAATAAAAAAAAACAATCGTAACAACAGTAAATTCAGTTGGCAACAGGACTAAATATACGGACATAAACATGAAATCACAAGAGACTACTAGCAGTTAACTGACGTGCCAGCTATTGTATTGTAGCAATTAAAATTTTGCAAACAAAGTCAGGAACAAGGGAAGCAAAGACTACAAAAATCGAAATCCGAAGACATGGCAAAAACGGCAATAGAGAAAAACAAAGACAAAACAAGGACGTTAGACAGCTACAAGCACGGAAATAAAAAGACGAGATTAAAAACTAAGGCACTCATAATGTTTATATAGTGCATATTGTTTATACCGACAAAAAGACTGACATTTAGATAGTGAAAGAAAATTCTGAACGATAATTTATTTAAGTTGACGAAATACAAATTTAGTATAAATTGATGTTAGTTTAAATATTTGACTCCCCTTGAAAGGTCACCATGAAAGAACGGTAGTAGAATACCGAAGAAACAAGGGAAGCAATGACCACAAGAAGTCCAAAGACATGACAAAAACGGCAACAGAGAAAAACCAAGATAAAACACGGACGTGAGACAGTTACAATTCATGGAAATAGAAAACAGTGATAAAAGGCAACATCAAGAACTAAGACACTCATAGTGTGAACTGCCATGAAAACCGAAATTGACATCAGGTGCTCCGGAAGGGTAAGTATGTCCTGCTTATCTAGCGGCACCCGTCACACGATCAGTGAGTCATTCCAGGGTTGGGTCAAATCAGATTGTCAAATCCATGAAGACGTGAAATCTAGCTGAAAAATCTGAAGGGATGATAGAAACTAAGCTAAACAAATCCCCGACTAAGCAGCTTTTGGGGTGTTTTTGCTCTGGTAAAAAATCACTTTATGAACTACTGCAACGAATAAACTGTGAAATGTACACTCCATAGGCTGGAGAGGTAGGTATATTGGTGCTCAGAAAAGAAAGTTCATGATTGGGAAGTAAAAATCATGTTTGTCATTTAGCTTAGATTTAGCTTAGATTTCAAACGTCCATCTTCGTCAATGTATATTAAAATATCTAAATACGAAGCTGAAGTAGGTGTATCAGTAGTATTTCAAGCTCATTTGGATAGATCTGTTGTAAATATTTCTTGAATTTTGCATTATTAAGAGAAAGTACATGACTATGTAGCGAAAGCTGAAATTAAATGACTGGGCTAAATGTTTTTGTTTATTCTGTGTTAGTCCTTGTAAAAACTTGGCCTCATACGAGAAAAGAAAGAGATCAGCTAAAAATGGCGCGCAGTAATGTCTATTGGATTCCCGATTGTATGTTGAAAAAACACGGCTCCCAAGTTCGACAAAATATTATCTATTAAAAATTCATGACTACGCATTCTGCGTGTACTTCTTGTTTGACTCAGTGTGGCTCTTTACAAATTATGTTTTGTCTTTCCCTTCTTCTAAATAAGTGTATCTGCGTTCTCCGTTTTTAGTGAAATAATTATACAATCAAGAAAATTGAATGAAGCTTACTTCTACACTCTGACCGAAGGAATTTTGAATTAAATATCATTAGTTATTGTATAACAACATAATATTTCCGTAAGAAAACGACAAAATGTAAATTAAAAAGTACCGAACTTAATGTAAATTTATTTCTCTAATGATTATTTATGATTATTATTATTATTATATATTATTCTCACCATAAATATAAACATCATTGAATCTCTAATTAGCTTTTACATGTACTATTCATTTTTATATGGCGTGTACATTTCACATTGCATTCGCCATTATCATGCCTGTAGTTTGTACAGCGTTTTTGTCAACAAAGCGAAATTACTGTCTCAAAAACTTATACATCAAGGGTATGTGCAGTCACTGTTACAATGTCATTACAGAAGTTTTACGGTCGTCACTTAGATTTGACAAACCATTTCAATCTTTCTGTTTCAGAAATCTTTGGGTATATCCAGAGTTTGTTACCTGACTGACTAACACCGACTGTAACATAACCGGACTTTTCACTGGCAGTGTGACGGGTGTCACGCATGGAGCAGTTCATGCTTACCCTTCCGGAGCACCTGATGATACCTCAGTTTTTGTAGGGTTTCACACTGCTAGTGCTTTAGTTGTGTGGCGTTCTTGTTCTTTTTTGTTTATTTGTTTTGTCTTTGTTATACTGTCTCAATTCGTGTTGCTGTGAATTGCCTTGATTTTGGATTTATGATATATATCCCCTTTCCTCGTTCTTGCTTCGACATTCGTTTGCCGATGTATTTAATCCGCTTAATATTGCCTACGCAAGAAATATTGAATCGTAAAGTATAAATCTTCGAAAGTACTAAAATTAATTTGAAATGAACAATAATATTGTCGTAAAGATTCTTTTTCATCCTCATTTATTAAAATCTGAAAAACAATTAGCAGGATTTGATAGTGAGGACCTTAAAATTTTTACAAAGAATTAAATGATTATGGCGTTATTTTTTTCCATTTAGTAATTTTTGAAACAAATCAAAATAACTTTCAAACATAACTGACATGTTTAAATGTTATTTCCAAATTTATCCATCATATTTGGCCTTCCAAGGAATTTTAATCGACAAATATCAATTAAACTTGCGCTTTCATGTTTGATAAATGTGAAAAATAAGACTGTGTAATTTGAGGTTAACCTTTACATTATAAATCTTCAACTGTACCTTTGGTTTTACACTGATCTTCATCTGACCTATCAAATACACCACAGTCCACCATACCATCACATTTATAACCTAACGGTATACATTTTCCACTCTTACATCTAAATTCATCAAATGAACACGATACACCGTCTGAAATGAACGAAGATTTCGGAAGAACAAGCATATATTCAAAATGTGCTGGGAGAGATGAAATCCAAGCAAAAAATAGAAATAAATCAATCATTGTAGTTTAAAATAACTATTGCATAACATATAACATATTGCATATGCGTTGGGAATGTTTATGTATGTAAAACTATCTTCAGAAATATATAATCCTTTTTGAAAAAAAAATTGTACTCTGTTTGAATTTAATACAATGATTACCAACAATTGTTTAATATACTCAACAGTTCTCGCCACAATATAGCTGAAATATTGCTGAAGTTGCCGTAAAACAACAATCAATCAACCATCAATTACTACACTCAGTTAAACTTTCGCTTCAAGATATTTCGTTACATGCAACAGTCCAAAATAAAGTAAAATTACTCATCTAATCTATACGAACCATATAATACATTGACTGCCATTGTCATCAGATATAGCTTGAAACCTTTTGCAATCGTTATGGCTTCGATTATCAAGTGGGGGAAAAAACTAGGTATTCTTGATTTTTACTATTAAATAGTTTAGTGCTCAACCTATTCACATATTGAAACGAATATTCTGAATAAACCTCATTCTAACGGCATTATTTCTCATTTACTTAAAATTATTGCTGAATCAACATAATATGTGATTTACTTTTGTTGGATTCTGCAGCTGCCAATGAAACCTAAGTTGTCAAAATGTAATCTGGACAACGCACATCTCACTGTTTTATAATACCAGGTTTTCTTACAATCGACTTGATGAGCGCCCTACGTTTGCCTACATGTGTATATGTTGTAATCGTCCACTGGCTTAAGACACTATTGCTTTTATCGAGCAACGGATGACAGTGATTATCTGAGCACTTTGCCAGTTTAATAAATGTTTGTTGACAATCCCACATCCATGACCAGAAAAGACATGGATGTAGCGTTGCTCGACAAGTAGCAAAGCATTCCGTTGAAAGCCGGTGCTAGGGGCCGTCTTAACTTACTTTGATGTTACAGCAAAGCTCATCGTTGAATGTCTAATGGTGACTTCAAGATGAAGAACAACAAAAAATCGTTGTTCTTATGCTTGTTTTTACCATGTATTTGTAGAGACTTTGTCTCATGTGCATTTACTACATATCCTTCATTCACTATTTACGACTGGAGTTTGTCTCTCCTGCAGTGTGGAGTCCGTAAAAAAATTGCCCGTGCAAGAGATGCATGCTCTCTTTATATATATATATATGTCAGTTATGGCGTACTTGTTCGTGAAAGAAATTCTCATATGGATACACTCTTTATACTTTCAAATTTTTGCATTTATTTTTGTAATTTCAAAATGCAATTTTGACTATTGTTAACGTGACCACATCTCACTATTTAATAATGCCTAGTTTTCTTACAATTGACTTGATGAATCCCCTGTGTTTGACTATATGTTGTAATCATCCACTAGCTTAAGACACTAGTGCTTTTGTCGGGCAACGGATGACAGTGATTGTTAGAGCACTTGAACAGTTAAATAAATCTTTGTTGACAATCCCACATCCATGACCAGAAAAGACATGTATGTAGCGTTGCTTAGCAATTAGCAAATAATTTCTCTCAAATCGGTGCTAGGGGCCATCTTGAACACACTATGATGTCTGAGCAAATGTCATTGTTGAAAGCCTTGTTGTACTTTCAAGATGAAGAACAACAACAACAAAAAAGAAAAAAAAAAGTTGTTCCTTTGGTTGTTGTGCCATGTATTTGTAGAGACTTTGTCTCATGTGCATTTTACCAGATCCTTTCATTCACTCAGTACTGTTGAGTTCTTTGTAGATTTGTATGCGTTTTGCATTCTCTTGTGCATTTACATCTTATCCTTATTCCCTTGCATAATTTTTCATTGTTTTATAATATGAAAAGTTTTGATTTTTGTAATCCAGTGTAATCGAAATTTGAAAGGCTATTAATATTAATATTTATGTGTAATGGCAAGAAAAGATACACTGTACTTGTCAGCCATCATTATTTAAATCTATATAAATCAAAATGTGATGAATGTCAAGATGAATATAACAAAATACCAAGGCACTGTAGTAATTTTTTGTTTCTGCATATGGCAATTTCGACAACCTATGTTTCTTAAGAGTAGATCAAACCAAGATCAAACCAAGACATTGGGAAGATCAAGAACCAAAATATGTACAAAAGCTGAAGGAAATTAATTACCTAGTGGAACTACATCGACACTCTTAATTCCGATTTAGGGCACACTTTTGTGACTGCCATAATGTGAAAACATTCTTAAAGCAGTCATTTTTCAATATTTGTTGTCATAATTGATCCAAAATGATGATGCGGATTTCGCAAAAAGCCACAAAAAATCTAATGGGGAAGGGAAAAGAAGCAGATGAGTAGTGAGCTGGTCCTGCTGAAAGACTAACGGTGACTTCCAGATAAAGAACAACATTTAAAGCTGTCTTCCATGCTTGGTTTTGCTATGTAATTGTAAAGACTTTTTGTCATGCGCATTTACTCCATTTCCTGCCATTGTTAATTAGATGAGACAAAATGGAAAGGGGACAAAATGTTGATGATGTTAACATTTTCTTTGTAAGCAATAATACGTCAAAAGTAAGACTAGTCAAGTCAGAATTTGAAAGTTAAAGAAGCAGAAGTGATAATTACAACGGGTCCGGAATCAGTGTTTACTTTGGACGATTGTGCACTCCCAAATGCGCATCAACGGTCAGTCATTTTCACGTCACGACTAAAACACTATTGATTGCTTATCGTACCGTTTTAAGAGTAAAGATCAGCTGATGGCCACACGATGCACAATTTTATAAGTATCAATGACCTCAAGAACACCATGGCTTATCTACATGTATTAAGACTAGAGGCTCAGATACTGAGCCTGTATCGCTCACCTGACAAAGATGCTTTTAAGCCGTGCCTATGCTGACGACCGAATATGTTTTTCCTATAGGTTCTAATGTTAAGCTATGTTCCTACTCACATCCATGTTTTTGTTAGATTCAGTTTAAATAAGTATTCTTTGTTAATATAATTCCATTCATAACTCCAATACAGTTAAGTTAAATTTGCTTTAATGGTTTCAAAGTAGATCTTTTCCCATAGGGTCCAATGTAAAACTATGTTTCGTGCTGGCGGCCATGTTTTTTTATTGATCCAAACGAAATAAGCAATCTTTGTTAAGGACCTTCCATACATCATTACTGTAAAGTTTGGTTGAATTTGCTTAAGCAGTTTCAGTGGAAAAGATGAAAATGTGATTTTTCCAATAGGGTTCAATGTGAAACCTAGTTCCACGCTGGCGGCCATGTCTTTTATCGGATCGGTACAAAAAGAGCAATCTTGACTGAGGACCTTCCATACATCATTCCTGTAAAGTTTGGTTGAATTTGCTTCAGTGGTTTGAGAGGAGAAGACGAACATAGGGTCCAATGTTAAACTATGTTCTGCGCTGGCAGCCATGTTTTTTATCGGATCCAAACGAAATGAGCAATCTTTATTGAAGACCTTTGGTACATCATTCCTGTAGGGACTGGTTGAATTTGCTTCAGTGGTTTCAGAGGAGAAGATGAAAATGTGATTTTTGCCATAGGGTCAAATGTTAAAGTATGTTCTGCGCTGGCGGCCATGTTTTTTCCAGATCCAAACGAAATGAGCAATCTTCTTTGAGGACCTTTAGTACATCATTTCTGTAAAGTTTGGTTGAATTTGCTTCAGTGGTTTCAGAGGAGAAGACGAAAATGTGATTTTTCCCATAGGGTCCAATGTTAAACTATGTTCTGCACTGGCGGCCATGTTTATTATCGGATCCAAACAAAATGAGCAATCTTCATGGAGGACCTTTGGTACATCATTCCTGTGCAGTTTGGTTGAGTTAGCTTCAGTGGTTTCAGAAGAGAAGACGAAAATGTGATTTTTCCCATAGGGTCCAATGTAAAACTATGTTCTGCGCTGGCGGCCATGTTTATTATCGGATCCAAACGAAATGAGCAATCTTCATTGAGGACCTTTGGTACATCATTCCTGTAAAGTTTGGTTGAATTTGCTTCAGTGGTTTCAGAGGTGAAGCCGAAAATGTGATTTTTCCCATAGGGTCCAATGTTAAACTATGTTCTACGCTGGCGGCCATGTTTTTTATCGGATCCAAACAAAATGAGCAATCTTCATTGAGGACCTTTGGTACATCATTCCTGTAAAGTCTGGTTGAATTTGCTTCAATGGTTTCAGAGAAAAGATGAAAATGTGTATTTTCCCATAAGGTCCAATGTTAAATCAAGTTCTGCGCTGGCAGCCATGTTTTTTTATCGGATCCAAATGAAATGAGCAGTCATCGTTGAGGACTTTAGTACATCATTCCTGTAAAGTGTCGTTGAATTTGTTTCAGCAGTTTAAGAGGAGAAGATGAAAATGTGATTTTTCCCATAGGGTCCAATGTTAAACCTAAGTTCTGCGTTGTCAGCCATGTTTTTTATCGGATCAAAATAAAATGAGCAATCTTTGTAAAGGACCATCCATACATCATTGCTGTTCAGTTTGGTTAAATTTCCTTTGGTGGTTTCAGAGGAGAGGATGAAAATGTGATTCTCCTATAGGGTCCAATGTTAAACTATGTTCCGTGCTGGCGGCTATGTTTTTTATCGGATCAAAACGAAATGAGCAATCTTTGTTGAGGACCTTTAGTACATCATTCCTGTAAAGTTTGGTTGAATTTGCTTCAGTGGTTTTAGGGGAAAAGATAAAAATGTGACTTTTCCCATGGGGTCCAATGTTAAACCTAAGTTCCGCGCTGGCGGCCATGTTTTTTATCGGATCGGAACGAAATGAGCAATCTTTGTAAAGAACCTTCCATACATCATTCCTGTAAAGTTTGGTTGAATTTGCTTCAGTGGTTTCAGAGGAGAAGATGAAAATGTGAAAAGTTAATGGACGGACGACGGACGCCACGTGATGGCAATAGCTCACCCTGACACTTTGGGTCAGGTGAGCTAAAAAATGAATGTGCAAGTGCATTTAAGAATGTGTAGCGAAGTTGAGAATCGAAATATGAATATATACAGATATTACATCTTGGTACGTTGTTTATGATGGCTCTTTAAATTTCCCAAAAACATTTATTTTACAAAAAGAGAGAAAAAGAAAGATTGCCTTATTGCTTGATTTTGCCCCTGTTTCAATACTGTTTTAATATTTTTGCAATATTTCTTTTGGTCTAGGAAAAAATTTATATAAAATAGAATGAGCATGTACAAATTTAAGTACGGAAAGCAACATCGAAAACTGAGCAGGTAGTGATTCTACAAAGAAAAAAATCTATTTGTGAAGTTATTTTTATATACTAAAATTTATTATTTTAATTGATAACTTATAACACTATCTGAACCTCAGAGATCTTAACAAACCCTGTACTGAATACGAATACCTTATTACCTCTCGGGTGACTTACATGCAGGGATTTTTAACCATGGCAAATACAATAGACATTGATCGTTCAGGAACTAGTACTATTTTTGTACTAGGATTGTTTAGATCTTTGTAAAATGTACTACAAACGTTCTTTTATTGTACATTTTATATTTGTTTACGTATTAAAATAATCAAAAATTGCACTGCAATTTACGAAAATTTAGAAAACAAAACGTAGAAACGATTAACAAGTACTGTCGAGGTCTTAGGCACGGACCATTTGATTTTCAGGGGGCCTGGTATCTTTCAGAAAAAAAATTCTGGTCCCAATTTTTGCCAAAAAAAATTCTGACCAGCACCTTGGTTGAAAAAAATAATCTGGCTATGACTTTGTCTTTTAAAAAAAATTAGCCTGGCTCAACAAAATTTCATAGCATAATGTACAGCTGAAAAAAAAATCCAAGTAAAAATCTCAACCCCTCTGAAAATCAAATGGTCCATGCCTTCAAAGGGACTCTAAAGTTACAGGTTGGTCCTTTTTTACTGAAATGCGTAAAAATCACAAAAATTGTCTAAATAGTTAAGTACCAAAGTTGCATAAAAAGAGTAAATTTTATGCTGTGCACGTGTTTCAAGGAGTAACTTCTCAACAGCAGCATTGAAATAAAATCAAATTAAAAAGAATTATCACAATTTGCGTTTTTTTTAACAAATAGAGGCACAGAGATCTACACAATTTTA